>CABHPQ010165785.1:0-11425 GCA_902168405.1 Peromyscus aztecus | reverse complement strand
TGCACACCACCATAGGTAAAGGGCAGCAGGTGCACATCGCCATAGGTAAAGGGCAGCAGGTGCACACCACCATAGGTAAAGGGCAGCAGGTGCACATCGCCATAGGTAAAGGGCAGCAGGTGCACATCGCCATAGGTAAAGGACATCAGGTGCACACCACCATAGGCAAAGGGCAGCAGGTGCACACCACCATAGGCAAAGGGCAGCAGGTGCACATCACCATAGGTAAAGGACAGCAGGTGCACATCAACATAGGTAAAGGACAGCAGGTGCACACTGTCATAGGTAAAGGGCAGCAGGTGCATACTGTCATAGGTAAAGAGGGCAGGTGCACATCGCCATAGGTAAAGAGGGTGGGTACACATTGCCATAGGTAAAGAGGGCGGGTGCACACTGCCATAGGTAAAGAGGGCGGGTGCACATCGCCATAGGTAGAGGACAGGTGCACATCGCCATAGGTAGAGGGCAGGTGCACATCACCATAGGTAAAGAGGGCGGGTGCACATCGCCATAGGTAAAGAGGGCAGGTGCACTACTGAGTCTTCATGCAAGCTAACCCTGTCTACTTTTTAGCAGCTCAAACTTCCCTCCATTGAAAGCTTTTGCATCTTCAAATTGCTACTCAAAAGAAGAAATAAAGAAGCAGAGGGCTTGGCTGGCATCTGTCCACAGTGGTGGCACACAGCAGGGTACATGTGAGATTTCTTAAGCCCACACTTTAGCCCTGCACTCCCAGGCTCACCTCACCTTGAGGAGGATGAACTAGCTCACTTCCCTAGCAGACGTATGGCAGAAGCCTGTGGAATCTCCTGGATGCAACTTATTTGCTGAGGTTAAAAGGAATTTCTTCTCCATATTTTGGCTGTTCCAGCTCAGGCGAGGTCATGCCCGCTGTCCTCTTGTAGGACTTCAGCTGGCATTTCCGGTCTGCATTCTCACCCTCTCCGATGGGTCATTTTCAGATTTGCTGCTGCTCTCCCACACAGCCACCACACAAATTGCTGGCTTGGAGCTTATAATCAAAGGCCACATTTGTCACAGCTCAAAACCCCACCCCACCCAGACACTCTGTCAGCTTGCAGATTCTGGTCTGGGGGATACTGCAAGAACCATTTAAGGTTTCTGAGCCTCAATTTCCCCTTATTAGAGAGCCCCAATAGAGGCATCCTGCCATCGTAGGGCACACTTTGGGTGACCACTTTCAACCCTTGGGGCCATTCCCATAGACTGGCCTTGATATGGACGCTCCTCGAGACCCCTGGCTGACTCTACTTGGTGAGAACCCAGTGGGAGCCTCTGGATTACAGCCCAAGGCATGGGTGCCGACAGGGCCACCAGTGCTCACTGAAGGATGGTTCTCAGGGTTCCCCATGTCTTCTGGGGATCTCACCAGTCACCAGTGTGGTGGCCAACAGAATCCTCGTGTTTGAACTGGCTGTCCCTCCTAGCTGCCTTCCTCAACCATTCTCCATGGCCACTCTCTGGGACTACTTCCTAAATAAACTTCCTGTATGCCTGCCTGGGTCTCAGGCTCTGATCCTGGGGAAACCCAAGCTAAGAATGTGAGAATCCACTGAGGTTACAGAAATAAGATATAAAAAGCATTCTGCAGCAGAGTGTTGTACTGGTCTGCTCTGCATATGGACATCTGGTCTTGGGAGCTCTGCTACGTTTTATTCCTTATGTATAGGTCTCTGTAAGGTGGAATGAGACTGTGTTCTAACAGGTACTGGATAAATATGTGCACCCCAAGGTCTCTCTAGATGACACTTTTATAAAGTATGATATCTTATGCTAAATAAAATGTCCACCCTACTCTACAAAGTTCCATTAAACCTGCATACATTCAGAGTGAAAGCTTCTGAGGGAAAAAGCCAGCTTTTAAGCAATGATAGTGGGGTAGACACAGCAGCCAAGGGGTATGGGCATATGTCAAGGCTCCCCAACAACACGGAAAAGATCACAGTCATAGAAAGATAAGAACGAACCAGGTGTGACTTGACAGGGCGGGACGCAGGAACACACAGCCTCAATTGAGATGTATCATCTCAGGAGCGGGGGACAAGGCTGCCCACCACGGCCTGCCATTCCCATCGATGGCTTCTTGATGATAGGGGTCACCAAGATGCCATTTCATCTCTTCATGCTGATGAAGGCGGCAAGAGGCTAGCTTCTCTGGACCTTGCATCAGATAACAGAAAGTCACATGGATTAACTGATGAGAAAAAAACTAGTGTTCGAGTGTTCTTGGAAGACCTTACACATGCTGTGGTCCCGTGGCCACAGCAAATGGAACCAGGACTGCTGTTTAAAAAAAAGTCCTATGAGCCAACCACCCAGGAGCTAGGGCCAGAGGTCTGGCTTCTCTCTACCTCTGCATTAGGTGGGCTATTTGCTCTGATGTGCGTGTCCCTAGGTCATATAATGCAAGATAGTGTCTACAAGCGTGGTAATCAGGGAGACACTTGCTTCCTAGCTCTGGGGCATCAGAACATGACCTATAACCCGTGGTGACATGTCGCTGTCTACGGGCCTCCCATGGGTATCCTAGGAAGACAAGGGTTTCTCCGGAACATGGGCCTCCTGCTCATCCTTTCCTGCAGAGAACACAGATGCTTAGGCAGCAGAAGCCAAGAGACTTGAAAACCAAAACCAACAAAGCAGTGCTACGAGGCGGGGGAGGGCCCAGGCATTGCCACTTTTCTGTCTGGAGACCTCAAGATGCCTCAGAGTTCCCCCATGACAGAGGCCAGAGAACATTAGGTCAGAAGCCATCCCCACACAGCATCCCTGGGCTTAATAATCTTGCATCCGAAATTCCAAACTAATTATAAGAGCAAATGTTTGGGATGTTGTTTCTAAGGGTGTATATGGAAATGGTTACAGACATTTAGTATCCAAAATGAACATGAACATTCACTTCCAGTGGTAGATTTAAAAATAAACAGCACTTTTTTTAAAAAAATAAGAATGCAACCTTGCTTCAAGAGCACAGAGGGGGAGAATGTGAATACAGGAGGTGAAGGGCTCAAGGGACAGGTACTGGGAGGTACTGAGTAGCCTCATTATGCAGGGGAGATCGGGGGTCCCCTCTTGGGGTTTTTAGTCTTGTTAATGTAAGAATTTAAGAATGGGCTCAAATGGAAGCATAAAGGTAATTATATTAGAGTTGAAAAGAAAAACACCCTGGGGCAGGCAAGCTATAAATGTCAGCAGCTACCCAGAAGAGTCAAGAATGGAGGAGCAAAGGAAAAAAGCTGCACCATCGAATGGAGGTCAGGCACATGGTAGAGAAAGAGCCGCATGGCAGCGATGGGAGCTGTAAAGAGTAAGGAGCCCAGCCTTCCTAGGGGAAGTCCTTTGGCCAGGTGACTGACCTGGTCTAACTGCAATGGTTGGTCACCCCCCAGGCCAGAGATCCCAGTCTCTTGACCAGAGGAGTTATTCTCTTAATGTGCCTTTACTGCTACTCTAATATTTGCGAACAGGCACAGCAGGAAGGTCACAGGCTCCCAAATCTTGAGACTGCTCTGCTTTGGATCTGGTTTGCACATGTCTCCCACTGGCTTGTGTGGTGGAAGCTTTGTCCCCTGTGTCACAGTTTTGGGAAATGATGGGACCCATCATTTGGGAATCTAGCCACGGGTCACTGGGGGGCACTGCACTAGGCAGGGACTAAAGCAGTTCTCCTGGGACCCTGGTTAGGTTTCCTAGAGTGTTGTTATGAAGGAGCAAGACTGTCCCCTCCTGGTCTTTCTGTTTTCTGTTTCACTATTTGACCTTTCCCTTTCCCACGAGCTCCTGCTGTGATGACCTGTGCCTTCATGTTGCCAGGGAAGCTGTCCATCATGCTCTTTAGGCTTTGAGTTTCCCAAACTGTGAGCTAATTGGGCCCATGTCCTTGCACATGCTAGGCAAGACTCTGCTCCTGACCCACTCCATTGAACATAATTACACCTCTTTCCTTTTCCAGAGTACCAGCAACAAAAGCCAGACTAATACAGAGGTCAAAGAGATTAGAGGATGCCAATCCTCAGCATCACAAAGCAAAAGAATGGAGATTCATTTCCAGACAAAGTCGGGGAACAGTGCGAGCCACAGAGGCGTCCAATTTGTAGTTGGTTCCCTTACTCTGTAGGCAGGGTGGTGGGAGAGAAGGTAGGGACTGCCTTAGGGTCCAAAGGAGAAGGTGGGAGATGGGGATGGGGACACACAACCACGGAAGAAGGACTCTTTGAGGTGAAAAGAGGGCAAGACCTAGGCATGGCAGGGCTCTGCAGTAATCTAAGCATTTGGTAGACAGACAGGAGGATCAGAAGTTCAAGGCCAGGCCTGGCTCTAAGAGACCCGGTCAAAGAACAAACAAGGGCCAAAGAAAAGACCCTCCTTCCCTTTCTCTGTCTCATCTGTCAGAAGGTACAGTATTTTATTTACTGAGTGAGGTGACAGCCTGAAATGTGCCCAAGGAAACATTAATTTTTAATTTCCCAGGAAAACAGGGTTCCTCAAATAGATGGAAACTCACCAGTGAAAGGGGATGGGGCCACTCAGTTCTACCTAGCATCTACTAGAATCTTCAACTAGCATCAGCTGTTGCCAAGGGGTCAATGTCAGGCCCCTACGCTGAAGACAATTCCTGCACACTACATGTGTTTTTCTTTCTCCAGCAAAGTGCAAGATGACTTTTCTTTCAGTGTAAAAAATAAGGGAGCTAGTCAGAGAGATAGTTTAATGTACAATCAGTCTGCATGGTTGTCTCATAAATGGACTTACTTTTCCTGTCAAATGTGATTATTCAAATGGGTAAGGGGGTAATTAGACCTTAGAACATATTTGACATTATACACACACGTGTGCTTTAATGTATTTTATTATGACAACTGAACTTTGATTTGCTGCCAGCTTTTAGGGATTGTATTAGGAGTACACCCAACATTGAGCAACAATGTTCTCCAACTACAGAATCAGAACAGGCTGTATAGTGGTAGACCCAGAGATCCTCTGCATTCCTAGCACAGGAACATAAAGGCTCAGCATCCCAGAGGTGCTTTAGCCATTGGAAGTGAACATTCAAACACAGGGCGACCTCTCCCAGGTATACAGGGATCTTTCCAGAGACACCTGTGCCTACAGACCACTGCATGATCACAGGAAGCTGATGTCAAAGGTCCATGAGAAGCATGAGTATATGAAACTGAATGCATGGAATAAGAACCATGCCCCTCTATGGGGAGTCTCAATGGGGCTCCTGGAGCTGTCGCTGGTAGCTGGTAATAGCCTCCAAGCATGGGTGACAAGAAAGGCAGCCCACGGGAAAACAGCTCTATTTACCCCCTCCTCCCTTCGGCTGACTTCTTACGCCAGAAAGGGCTTTGTTGAGCAGATTTCTGCTATCAGGGATTAAAAACAATAAGAAACCCTGACCTGAAAGACATCCCATGTGGTAATTAGAAAAGAATGAATTTACATGTGTCCAAAGACAGGGCAGTTTCAAGGTTTGTATGTCTCTGTGGACCAGCTGAGAGTTTCATGTCTAGAGTCAGTCTTAAGTTCTCTGAGATGTCATGATTTGTAGAAAGGCTACCGCATGAAGAAGACCTTCATTTGGAAATTGCTGTCTTCACATTATCATATGAACAACCATAGTCTTCCCATCTCAAAATTAGTACTAGTCTTCGGAGAGGAGAAACAGATTCTTTTGTCAGGACACTCTTGAGAGACATGACTGATGTTGATAATATTTGTTCAGGGCTTTCTTTTTTCTTTTCATGGTGCTGGGGATGGCACTTAGGGCCTTATATATAATAAATAGCCAAGCACTTCACCACCAAACTAGACCCCCTGCCCTAATTCTAGGTTTTCTTGTTGGCCAAAACGGCTGTGAATCTAGTGAGGTGGTCTGTTGGTAAGCACCATGAAACCCAGGATAGAAGGTAGGCTCAAGCCAATTCTGAGCTATATCACTGCCGACTGTTAAAAGGCTGGGATGTGTGTAGGGGCTTTGGGGATGAGTTAACACTGTGCTAGAAAGTGTTAACTCTCAGCTGGAGATTCCAAGCTCATACGAACACTAGAGAGTGGCCGAGATGGGGCTGGCCATCGGTTAAAAGACATTAGCTTAAAAGACATTAGCGGTTCCAGCAAGCCTTGCTGCTGCTGGGCCGCTCCTGAAGAGAAAGTGTCTTCTTTGTTAAGCAGCTCACAGCTTCTCAGAACTTTCAGTGTCTTGGTGTAAAACGGGTCACTCGATGTTACTGTTGGTGGGTCACCTTCCCCACCCTGCAAATTTCAATTACTGTCATAAAAAGGAACTGCGTTTAATTACTTCATAAGCATTCCACGTAGTACAACCATGTACATGGCTTTGTCCCCCTCCCCCGTCTCTTCCTGAATTACTGACATTTTAGAATTTTTTGTCTTTAAGCTTAGAAAAAGATATAGTAATGAAATGAGGGAATTTTATTTCTGAAAATTAAGCTTTTTATTTTTTATTTTTTAAAGGCTCCCAGGTCTAATTTTAAATTGGATCTCGAGTTTAAATGTTCCATTTAAACAGTCTTCTCCTGGCTCCTAACAATTGCAACCACATTTGACCCAGCAGCTTGAAAAAGGGGAGGGAGGCGTTAGAGGGTTTATTTTCCCTCTCTGGTTACATGCTTCAGAGTGAGAAAAGGGAAGTCAAGATCTTCATTTACACTAGGCTTGCAGACTGTTTCTGAGCACAGATCTACACTAGAGGTTCAGGGCATCTTCCTAGTTCCAGACTCCCAGAATATATTGCCGTAAGCACTGTCTTTGCTGGGTGTGGAGAGGAGGTAATCATGGAGGACAGTTGTGGACGACTTGCTGTGACCCAGGCTCACACATGCAAAGTGCTGCCCATGTGTTCCTGTAAGCGGTGCATTCCAATTATTGAAAGCAAAGCTAAGGGAGAAAGGAAGGTGCATCAAGAAGGATACTATACCAAGAGCCTGGGATAGGCCTGGTGGAGGTCAGCAGAGACCAGCATGCGAGGGTGGACTAACTTGCTACACGCAGCTATTGGAGTTTTACAGCATTTTACCTCCATGTAAAATGAAGCAGAGGCTTCATCTTCACACTTTCATAAATGACCAGAGAGCTTTAGGACGTGTCACACTGTTGGAGTAGATCTGCTCAATAACCAAGGAAGGCTGGTCAGTGAGAGTGACTGCTAACTATCCAGAAAGCTTGTGTGGAGGGTGGGAGACGATGGACAGGGCAGTGCCAAGAGCAAACATACAGTGGGAACAGCACATAGTTGAGAGTGCAAATCCATGGCCTGCACAGTACCCATCAGGAGACACAACCTGCGTCCCACCAACAAGGAAGCCCTGAACACTCACGGAGGAACACTACTCCTCCCATACTACTTTCTTACTCTTCAAGGCAGAAGTGAAGAATCATTGGTTAATGTTTTAGGAAGAGCTTTCATAACTGACCCTGTAAACCCAGTGACCCTCTGTAGACTTTCAAATTTAAAGGAATCAGCACTGGAATCAGCTTTCATATTCAGTTTGATACAAAAACACTCTACTTTGTACAGAAAGAATAAAAAATATTTTTTGTCCTTGAGCTATAGTTTGGGCCAATTAATAACTCTCATCATCAGATTACCATTTTAAAGTTTTAAGCACCGAGTAACACATGCACAATGACGTAGAAGCACAGCCTTATTTCTGAGGGGCTCGACTGCCCCCCGGAAATGCTAATTTACATACAAGGAAATCAGTATCCAAAGGCCAAGTGTGGAGCTAGAGTCTCTGGCTGCTGAGCTGTCTTACCACCCTAAATAAAGTGTCTTAGAAAAGAGGCAAATGACAAATACTTAGGAATCGGGCTGCTAGCCATTTGACTAATGACTGTCTGTCCATCACACGCTCCTTCCTAGCTGGAGAACTACATCCAGGACAACATGAAGAAGGAGATGGTGGAGATCCAGCAGAATGTGGTGCAGAACCAGACGGCCGTGATGCTAGAGATCGGAACCAGCCTGCTGAACCAGACCGCGGCCCAAACTCGGAAACTGACTGACGTGGAAGCCCAAGTAAGTGACAGACTGAACCCCTTGGGGCAGCAGCTAACAGACCACGTGCCTGCGGCTGGCTGTGCGGTGGAATAATGGAAAACTATAGGCACTGGCTGTGGAGGAAGGTGGTGGCTTCAGAAATGACGAGTTAAGGGACAGTTAGGACTTTGAGAAGCCAACGGATTTTCATTTTCACAACTGGGGCTAAAGTCAATTTATTCTATCAGGGGCTCCCTAGCTCTATGCGTGTTATGCACAGCTTAATATGCTAAGATAAATGTTCCTTCACTTTGCTGACCTCTTCTAGATTTTAGATAGTGTTTTTCATTTCCAAGTTCTGCTTTGTATATTTGAGAAATAGAAACCATGAAGCAGAGAGCTGGGAACCTTGCTCTTAAATCTAACCCTGGAGTCAAGATAACTGTTAACGAAATTTGTGGAATGGATTCTTAGAGGACGTGCGGACAGAATAGTGGGTGGCAGCCTGCGGTGGCACAGACAGGGTATGATCTGGAGCCAAGAGCCCCAAGGGAGGGTGAGTCTCATCAGGTGTTCGATTTTCTCTAAGTCTGCTTCCTGAGTCCTGATCCTACTTCTTGGAAGCTTCAGAAGTTAGCATCATCATGCTCTGAGCTAAACCAGTCCTTTAAAAAACAACAGAGGGTCCCCACTGTAAGCCACCCCAATATTCAGTACCTCACCTGCTGCTTTAACTAAGAGGACCAACTATTAGACTTAGCACAAGACAGCATGACTCACTAAGAGAAACCACTAGTCCCTCATGCCCTGAGACACTCTTGGCATGGTGACAAGAATCTCTCTAAAAACTATTTTCATAGCAAAAACAGTAGATCAAAAACTTCTATGAAAAGCAGAGTGAGGAATTCTTTGTTTATCATCTTTCAACAACATCAGGCATTTAGGAACAATATAAAGAAACACACATTTTCCACAGATCACAAGGCACTGAGATTTAATCCTGCTTGTGAATAAGTGTTAACATGACGAGATACAGTAGTTTAAAAAGAAATAATGTGTCTATCAACTCAATGGATAAAATAAAATAGCAACGGTTAAATGACATTCTGAAGCTTTTGATATTAACTCTGGGAGGCTGTCATGCACTTCTAAAACATCTCTTAATCCTAGTATAGCGTTTCTTGTTTTTTTGTGATACAGCAATAAAATAATGTTAGGACACAGAACAACTATGCAAACCTTTGGGACATCTGGTGTAAGATCACAGGATTTAAAAAGTGCCACTATGAAGTTAGACATCCTATGACTGAGGCTAACAGGAAAGCAGATCAGGGATGGAGAGAGAACAGCTGCAAAGTCCAAATAAACACATCAACGCGGGTGAGCCCGAGGAAGGACATGGAGAGGCTGACTTAGGGTCTCAGTCTAGTTGACATCAACTGTTAGTCACTTACGGATGGTGTGAAACATGAACATTTCTGGTTAGATGCACAATTCTTCTAGACGGTCAGAGTGAGGATATTAGACAACCATACATAGCTGGAGGTCTGAGACCTTATAGCCATTCCCTGACCTGGACAACATAGCACCAGCTAACTCAGAACCTTGAGATCTGTTGAACTATACAAACCCCTTCAGAAAAGTGATGTGAAGGCCAGTGAGATGCCTCAGAGGGTAAAAGCGCTTGCCACACAAGCATGAAGACCCTAGTTTGATCCTCTGAACCCATGTAAAGAAAACTGGATGTGGTGATGGCCATTCATAAGGTCAGTGTTCCTAAAGCATGATGGGAAGCAGAGACAGAACTCCCTAAATGATCGGAGGTGGACTAGCCTGGAGCACACATCATAGCACAAGCAAGATGAGCCCTGCCTCAACAAGGCAGAAGGAGAGAACCAAGTCCAAATGGTGTCCTCTGACCACCACACATGTGTCATGCATGTGTGTGCCTCCACCAGACACTACCTTCTCTCTCCTATACATACACACATAATCCCTGTATCAAGCAGGTTCTATTGGCATCGTTCTCTGCCTCTCTCCAAATCGTTCCTCATTCCATAATTCTCACGGATTAAAGAGGAGGGCAAACTGTCCCATTCTTTAACGAATAAACTGGGATTGAATGTCTGTGGAGAGCAAACAGAGGCCAAAGCTGTACTGACGGCATTGCAATCACAGCCCAGTCCTTTGCTCATTTCCAGAAGCATTCTGCTATGACCTCAGCCAGGCTTGACAAGGACCAGACATGCCCGGCACCTGCATGGTGAGACAGGCCAGGGCTATGCTGATGACAAGGACCCCCACAAACAATGATTCTTTTTCAAGGTCCCTGGTTGCTGGGCAACGATTCAGACTTCCATTAACAGGTGATATCACATCCTGAGTGACACCACACAAGGATGTGAGTAGTCGATTCTTCCTGCTGGGAGGCAGCCAGGCACCAAAGAGCCCACACAATGGCCAATGCTGGCTTCCACTGGATATTGAGATTTCATTATTCCCTAATTGGCCAGAAAGACTTTTAAAATAGGAACAAGAAAAATAGAACAGAAGAAAGAAAAGGCTTAACAAGTGGGTATAAGCTAGGAGACGGCAGGCTAGCAATGAGCCTTCACTGTCACACAGGGAAGCATGTGACTTTGTCTTTTTGTGCCCTCACAGAAATTTCTGAGCAGAGGGCAATTATTTAAAGTAAAATATTATTTAGTTTGCATGTATGCATGGTGTGTGTGTGTGTGTGTGTGTGTGTGTGTGTGTGTGTATGTGTGTGTGTGTATGTGTATGTATGTATGTATGTGTAGGTCAAAGGACAATTTGCAGGAGTTCGTTCTATCCTGGGGAGTGAACTTGGGTCATCTGGCTTGGTGGCAAATGCCTTTCCTCGCTGAGCCATTTTGCTAGGCTGAGATAATTTTTTTACTCGTTTATAATTTTTGATCTATAAAATGGTTATTTAATATCACCACTTGTTATGTTATGTAAAACAATGAAATATTACAGAAAGAGAAACATAATATATATTTGATACTAGCTGTTTTCCAGCGCTTTTACACATTTACTATGAAAGGACTTAAAAGATACACAATTAGGCATGTCCTATGACACCAAAATCTTTATGGGCATAAAAAAATACGCCAAGCCCAGGTAGGGGAGGAGCACTCCAGACCCTTCCCTTGTTGAGGAGCTACTTATTGGCAGTTAACAGCTGCAGGAGAAGGAGAATCATTCTTCTTTCTTTTAAATGTGTGGGCACTGGGAGATCTCCCATGCTGCAGTAGATGGCTCCCACACCCAAACTCACATGGCAAGCACTACTTGGACTTGGTTGGTTACTAAAAAAACAGTTGGGTGGAGGCTGTGTTTGTGGCGAGAGATGGAGGATGGAAACAGAGGCATAGA
>CABHPQ010165784.1:411-42491 GCA_902168405.1 Peromyscus aztecus | reverse complement strand
TCCTCGCTGGACCTCTGCGCAGGCGTCGGGACTCTATTGCGCAGGCGCCTTTACTTCTTTGCCGGACCGAAGTGTCAGCGTGACTTTGTGACAAATCCTTTTTCTGTGTATCCACCTGGTCACCGCGCCTCCCTTAATAGTGGCCTAGGCATATCACTATGGCTGCCTTACCACTTAGTTCTCGGACATCTTCATTGCCTCGACAATCCGGCTCAGACCACACCTTAACAAGATTAACTACAAGACACTCGCTTCCTATGTAGGAAGCCATGTAGAATGCTGAGTATATTTCGTGTTGGAAAAGTTGCGTGGAAATCTTAAGCCTATTGTCTAACAGTAGGCATTTATTAGGCACCAAAGCGTTTTTACAGTGCTTTTGAAAACGTAGTCGTCATCTTAGAGGGTTTGCCCTCAGGCACAGTGCACGAAGAAGGCAAAGATAAGGTTAGTTTGCAGTGTCTACAAAAGTCTACAAATGAACAGGGCGTTCCAAAGCCACGGCTCTTAACTTTCTCACTGATCTTTGTATCCTATTAATTCTAGTTATAGGTTTCCCAAGACCAGAAGGACATCAAAATGAAAAGCAACTAAGCCACCTTATTGTTTAACATGCGCAGCCTTGGCTTGCTTCATTAGTTCCACATTGCACGATGGGAATCGTGTATTGTGAGACTATAGCCCCAGAAAGTCGCAGACTCTAATCTCATAGGACAATAACAAAGTACTGCCAATGAATCATGGATTAGAGAGTAGCTCTATTTAGGGTATTAGGTCTTTATCTGTGACTTTTTTTAAAAAACATGTTTGTGTTTTGCTTGCATGAATGTAAGTGTAGCGTGAGTGCTGATGCCCGTGAAGGCCAGAAGAGGGCACCAGATATCTGGAACTGGAGTTAAGTGTTGTAAACCGCCATGTGGGTGCTGGGAACCCGGCCTACATCCTCAGAGAACAACCAGCACTCTTAACCACTGGCCCATCTCTCCAGCCCCCACCAGGTGGCATTTTGATTAGGAATTAGGATTGTCAGGAGAGCAAGACTTCAGAATGAGATCACATTCTCCAGTGACTGAAGAAAGACTGTAGTAGAAGACCAACAGGGTAGAATACGCCCCTCAGCACGTTAAGGAATTTGAACTTTCTAGTACAGGAAATGTGTATCTATGGAACCTGAGGACACAAACAACGTCAATATTGACCAATAATTGGCTGTACATTAAGTACTGCCATGGTCACATCTGAATTTCAGAAAGCCGATGACAGAAAGGCTGTGGTTCAATTAGCAAGTATAGTCCATCTGCCAGACAGGCCGAAGGACTTTATCCTCTTGTCCTGCTTTCCTTTGGCTCTGGGACCAACATTATTGTGGTTTTAGCTAATATGGTAGAGTATGCCTTTAATCCCAGCACTGGGGAGGCAGAGGCAAGTGTATTTCTTCCAGTTCAAGGCCAGCCTGGTCTACACAGGAGTTTCCAGGACAGCCAGAGATACACAGTGAGACGCTGTCTAAGAAGTCTTGCAGTTGTGTGGCAGGCCCTTGCACAGGTGTCTGTATGATCACACGCCATTCCATGAATCAAACAAAGACAACTCCTAGGGTGATGGAAAACCTATAGTTCACATGGGTGCTAAAATGTGCTCAAGGCTGTTGCTTCTGTATTCCTTTTGTTTGTCTTTTGGGTTTTCGAGACAGGGTTTCTTTGTGTAGTCCTGGCTGTCCTGGAACTCGCTCTGTAGACCAGGCTGGCCTCTAACTCAGAGATCGCCCACTTCTGTCTCCTGAGGACTGGGACTAAAGGTGCACGCCACAACCGCCTGGCTCTTTATCTTTTGTTTTCAAGTAGATTCCAAGTGTGAAAGGGGCCAATAAATAGGGCAAATTCAGGCAAGCACTTCACTGACGTTTCAAATCTACCAAAGCAGCAGCAGAGTTCATTAGCAAGCACAAGGTAAAGAGGTTGTAAGGTGAGACCAGGAGCTGCTCTTTATCCTGTCCTCCAACATGTCTGCTGAAGGCAGCACCAGCCACAAATTCTCTTGAAGCCATTTGAGACAGTCCATTTTTAATATTTTCTTAAAAAAATACAAAGGAAATTAACTCTGTAGGCCAACACAATTAGGGGAATGAGGGAAAAGTGGAATTCCAGAGCAAAGGGAAAATAAAATGCAACCCAATTTAGGCTATCACATTCCCATACTTGCTGCACCAATAATGCAAGGATTTCACCCTATGACACAGAGGAGCCTTGAAGGGCAGCTCGGAAATGTTGGCAGAGGCACAGGAACTAACAAAAGAGTCTCAGTTGTCCTTGGTTATTCTGTCCCAGGATGAATACAACCCACTCTACAGACAGGTTGGGAAAATGTAGCGGAAGAGAACTGAATGTAGCAGACACAGCAGCAGTAAGCACTCCTTAGCAGAAGTGTGCCCTTCAGACAACAGGGCAGTGACGGGAACCTCAGCTACCAGGCTGCAGCCACCCACCCCAGCCCCGAATAAATAAATAGTGTGGAAGTGTAGTCATGTAGTAGCACTTGAGTCACCACAAAGCTGCTCTTTCATCCAGTCAAAGACCAACACTGCCACGGCTACACCAGCCTGGCAGGGACTAAGACAGTTGTAAAGTCACAGGTACTTCTGTTTGCCACAGGTAGATTGAACTCTGCACATTTACAGCATCTCTTATTCTAACTCCCCCCCCCCACACACTGTTAATCTCTCAGTCTCCAGTGCCAAGATGGTACATTAGAAAGACCCTGGGTCCAGTATGTCCTCTCCAGCCTTCCGGTTTACACTTCAGTGATCTTCTGGGTTCACTCACATTCCATTCAGTTCATGACACTTTTCAAATCTCTACACCAACCATGTCCCCCTAAGTGAGAATAGCATCAATCTCTCCTCTTGGCCTCTCAAATTTTAACAGTGATCTCTTGGTTTCCTCCAGAAAGGGAACTGTGGTGGCCGGAGCTACCTTTGCATTTAGAAAGATATTTTTGCTTCTGGGGTGTGGGGGATGACTTTCATTTTACCAAGCTTACGTAGTTGATATCCTTCCAATCACCTAGGATGGACAATGCCCACACCTAGCAGGCCATACTCACCTTAATTCTCTGTAATATATGAAGCACGCACACGTGCACACACACACACACACACACACACACACACACACGTCCATTCATTCTCCCAAGCACTTGATAAGTTAGGAACAGGAAGAAAATGCTCCTCAGGTTTCGCACACCCAAAGGTGCACTCTTCCCTTGAGTACCTGTCGTCACCCACCCTCCTGAGCAACATTACCACTGCGAAGGAGAGTGTGTTCAAACAAGTACAATCGTCACAGCACTGGTGCCTGTAATCCCCCGTGCACACAGTGAGATAGAAACATTCCGGAAAGGATCCTTGATTCTCCCACAAACTATTCCTTGGAGTACTCGTTGGCTCCAGCTGGTGTTCAATAAGTTACTTTTCTCGAAGCACGCACACCCCAGCATCGCAACGCTGGGTTCCCATGGAGGCCACTACTTCCCAGCTGTCAATGATAGGGTCGTAACACTCAATGCTACTCAGCAGAGAATTCCCATCGTATCTAAGTGGGAAAAACAAAAGAAAGAAAGAGGTCGTCATTCCTTTACATGCCAGGCCTGCATTTAAAGCAGTCCTGTCCCTGGAGCTGGTAGTACAGCTCAGAAGGGGGCTCCTGCTACCATATGCCAGGTTCAAGGCCCAGCCCCGGGGAGGAGTGAACACAGTCCCAGCGGTTGTCCCCCACAACACACTGTGCCTCTTTCCCAAACGGGGACTGGATCAAATGGATCTCGCCTCGGGCACGTGATTCTACCCCACTTTCCAAATTCTCACCCTGCGATTGCATAGAGCCTCCCCCGAAGCACTGTGGCCCCTACATAGCACCGCGGAGTGGTCATACTGGTGACGGTCGTCCAGGAATCAGTGCGAATGTTGTAAGCTTCAACAGAAGAGAGGTGGGCTGTGCCATCAAAACCCCCCACCACATAAATATGGTCATTCAGGAGGGCTACTCCAGCACCTGGGGAAGAGAGACGAGTAGCAAGTGAATGGCCTAAGCCTAGCAGCTGAACCCAGTGACGACATATGTCACCAACAGCTGAACTGTGGGGAAGATGAGGGACGCAGAAGTAAGCAAATCAGGCCTAGAAGAGGGTAATACAGCGAACGTCACTGCACGCCTTGGTAAACCCTTTGGTTGGGACTGGAAATTATAACCCAAGACTGACATGGTTCTCTGTTTGCTTTCAATAACTCATCTCTCTTCAGACGGCTGAACAGAGCAGTGGGGAAAAGGTGTTAGTAATGGCGAAAGCAGCAGAGGCCATGGCCATGGCTCTGCACAGTGTTCGCTCTGCTACATCACAGCCTATTCCCTATCAGGAGTTCTCAGGTGCTGTTGGGATGTACCTCTACGGTGGCATACTTGCCTAGTACATGCAAGGTCCTGTGTGCAGTTCTCAGAATTAAAAAAAAAAAAAAAAAAAAAAGATGTTTTTATTATTTAGTAATAAAACTTAGGGGATTTATTGCCATTTATTTATCAGGTATATGGCACACATCTGCAACCCCAGTCAGTGTGCACTACATACTACATACAGTGAGATCTTAGCTTAAAAGACCACCTCACAGCAAGTTGTACACCAGCCAGGACTACACAGTAAGACCCTCAAAACTAAGTCCAGGAAGGCAAGGTGGTGGCGCACACCTTTAATCCCAGCACTCGGGAGGCAGAGGCAGGCGGATCTCTGAGTTCAAGGCCAGCCCAGTCTACAAAGTGAGTTCCAGGATAGCCAGGGCTACACAGACAAACCCTGTCTCAGGGAAAAACAAAACAAAACAAAACAAAAACCAATTCCAAAGAGTTAAAAAAGCAAAGACACAAAACTCAACACAACAGAAACATTTATTTAAACATGTACTACACATACAAAATTATGCTAGATAGCCAAGAATGCAAGAACAGAAAAAAGTACTAAAGAATGAGTAAGAAATTTCTGTCCTGTCCTCAAACTTATAATCTAGTTCGAAGTTTAAACTCTTTGTCCTAATATTTAGAAAAAAGAGGTGAAAGAGACAGGAATGTGCCTCATATTCACAGCGAATCTGGTGAAGTGAGAACTACATTCAACCCTACCAACACCACAGCCTGTACCCAAACCAACATTGTACACGTCAGGATTGTTGGCACTTTGATCCCGTCTGAGACTTGGTCTTACCAGAACGTTTGGTGGCCATGGGTGTAACGTTAGTCCAGTGTCCTGTATGGGGATCATATTTCTCAACTGAATTCAATATATTCAAGCCATCATATCCTCCTGAAAGACAAAGCAAAGAATGAACATTCCAGGAAGAAAGGTAGATGCTCAGGCTTGTTTTAACTGGCCTTCTGTGAGTAATTCAACTGAGTCAGTGTAGTTCTTCCAGAGTTCCAGCTCAAAGAATACCAAACACCCTACATTGTGCTTACAAGAAAAATATAATCCTGTTCATGGACAACATATCGGGATAGACAGAGTTCTTGCTGATGCAAGTGTATGCACTTATTCTGGTAAATTGATGCCTCTCTCCATCCCACATCCCAGACTCATACCTAGACAGTAGATTATTCCGCTGGCCACTACTAGTCCTGCACCCTCTCGAGCTGTCTGCATATCTCCCAGCATGCTCCACTGATCAATGTTTGGGTCATACCGCTCCATACTTGTATGACGCCTGCTTCCATCAAAGCCTCCAGAGACATAAATCATATCTGCTCAGAATGAACAAATTAGACTATTAAGAATGAGAAATCTCTAAGAACCATTGTCTCTACAAATTACCCATTACCCATTGTTAAATGGGGGGGGGCACCCACACATGAATGTAATCACAGCCCCGGGGAGGTTCAGGCAGGAGGACGAGGAGTACAAAGCCATTCTTACAAAGTACCCTGATCATGCTCAATTCCCATTCCTCCCAGGTCCATCCTTCCACCCTTGTGCCCCCTGAAAAAAATTTAAGAAAAAAAAAAAAATACACCAGGTACAATTTGTGTTGCCCATATACTCATTGGCAAATGGTCAAATTCCCAGTGGCCAGTCCCTTAAAGAAAACTGAGTCCTTTCTCAGTCCTCTGATAGAAGCCATTAATTAACTGTGAAGAGCTACATTTCAGCATCTTTATTACAAATTTTTCAAAAATTAATTTTTTCATTCATTTTTCAAGACAAGGTTTCTCTGTGTAGCCCTGGCTGTTCTGGAACTCACTCTGTAGATCAGGCTGGCATCAAACTCACAAGAGATCACCTGCCTCTGCCTCCCAAATGCTAGGATTAAAGGTGTGCACCACCACTGCCCAACCAAATTTATTTATTTTTATTTTATGTGCATTTGTGTTTTGCCTGTATGTATGTTTGTGTGAGGGTGTTGGATCCTGAAGTTACAGAAGACAGTGGTGAGCTGCTATGTGGTTGCTGGGAAAAGAACCCAGGTCCTCTAGAAGAGCAGCCAGTGCTCTTAACCACTGAGCTATCTCTCTAGCCCTTTTATCACAAATTTTAAGGACTCTCTTCAATGGCTTCCTGTCTAGACGGTTTCTTTTCTTTTTTGGGGGTGTGTGGGGTGTGGTCAAGTCCATTTTTGACAACAGACTAAGTTTAAGGCCAGCATGAGCTACATGAGATCTTATCCCAAACAAATAAATTTCTTGTATTTCTTCAAATTGGTTTTTATTATTATTTCTTAAATTTCCCATTACGTATATGAATTGTATATGGTACTTACTCTATGATACTACATAAGGACATTATTGTAAGAGTATATTTTGTACTCTGAGCATTTTCCCCTTATGTGGTAAGTCAGTTAAGTCTCAGAAGCAAGAGACACAGTACAACCAAAGACATTTAAAGCCTGGTATGGAGGCTGGAGAGATGGCTCAGTGGTTACGAACGTCCACTACCCTTCCAGGGGACCCAGGTTCGATTCCCTGCACCTACATGGTGGGTCACAAGTGTCTGTAACTCTGGTTGCAGGGGATCTGACACCTGTCCTGGCTTCTGGGGCACTGCTGTCATGTGTGTATACAAAATGGAGAAAAAACACTCACACACACAAAATAAAAGCCTGTTACGGTGGCTCAGGCATGAAGATCACAGGTTTGAGACCAGGGTGGGCTACACAGTGGTATTTAGTGAATCCCGCCTCAATTAAAAAAACAAAAAACTAGTGTAAGCCAGAAGGCCAGGGTGTGGTGATACAGAGTGCTGAAATCCCAGCACTAAGTAGGGCTGAGGCAGAGGTGGGTGGATTATGAGTTTAAGGTCAATCTGAGCTTTATCATATAGTGAAACTGTTTCAAGAGAAAAAAAGAAAAACAGAAACAAAATGCAAAAATAACCAAAAAAGAAAAATGGCATATGATGACACTCCTCCCCTCCCCCCGAGCTGAGGACTGAACCCAGGGCCTTGTGCTTGCTAGGCAAGTGCTCTACCACTGAGCTAAATCCCCAACCCCATGATGACATACTTAAAAATACCTAAAGGCATTTGAAGACTACCAAATGGAGTTTATAAACTATAACCAGTGTGGTCTACCATATGGCACACTGGAACTTGAAGAGTCCACTTTAGCCAGTGTTGACACGTCCACAGAGTGTGTAGTGTCAGTTTCCCTGACACATCTAAAGCAAGAATGCGCACGTGAACTCAGACACTTCTCCTTACATGCCTCGCTCCTGCCAGACAGCACAGGAGCTAAGAACACAATCCAGCGGAAAGGAGACGAAAACACCATTGTCATCAGACCTACCTCCCAGTGTGGTGGCTCCAGCAAGGCCTCGTCGCACGTTCATAGGGGCCACAGAATACCAGACTCCATCTTCATCTGCTGTGTAGTCTAGACATTCCACTGAACTGAGGCGGGAACGGCCATCATACCCGCCAATCACATAGATCCGATCATGTAAGGAAACCGAGGCTACATACCGCCTTTTCCGGGTGATACTCTATGGATTTGGGAGAGAAGAGAAATACAGCATTTCAGCTGGGCAAGTTCCAGCCCCTACCTTTTCTTTCAACACCCTGCCTGTTTTTAATCTTCTTTGCTTCTTCCTTGCCACCAGAAACCTCCTTTTGGCTAAGGTTCATCCCAAAGGGGCTGGAAGGTGACTGCCTACAGAGTGAAATCCTTCTGCCTCACTGCAAGGTTTACAGAAGACTCCATGGCTTCTTACTGTCTTCTCTCTTTAGGCACTGGGCTAAAAGACTGCATGTCCTTCCATAGGAAAGGTACTGGCAGATGGCTAATCTGAGAGCCAGGACTGAAATACCCTAAAGAGTATTTCAAGTAAAGCAAGCCAGTTGCGGGGCTCACATGTGTAACCCTGGCACTAAGGAGGCTGAGGAAGGAAGAAAGCCTGTAAGTCTGAGGCCAGCCAGGCTACATAGTGAGACTTTGTCTCAAAAGGGGGGGGTGGTGCTGGAAAGATGGCTCAGAGGTTAAGAGCACTGGCTGCTGGCTGCTCTTCCAGAGGTCCTGAGTTCAAGTACCAGCAACCACATGGTGACTTACAATCATCTCTAATGAGATCTGTTGCACTCATCTGGTGCTCTGTTCTGGCAAGTGGGTATACATGCAGACAGAACCCTGAGTATATAATAAATAAATAAGTCTTTAAAAAAAGAAAAAAGACCAGCAAGATGGTTTGGTGAGTAAAGGTACTTGCTGCCAAGGCTGATGACCTAAGTTTGATCCCTGAAAGATCTCTGACCTCCACACACATGCTGTGGCACAGGCATGCTCACATGTGTGGACATACATTTAAAAAAAAAAGTAGTAAGAAATAGCAAAAAACCAAGAAACAACCACTACCACCCAAAGAAAAGCAAGCCAACCATTTATTGGATACCTAACTATACAGACAACATGGCCATAAGGGACATTATGCTGTCTGAAGCTTTTCTACTCTGAAAGTTGATCATTTATGATCTAGTGTCTAGGGTCAGGAACCAATGACATTTAACTCTGCTGAAAATGGTTCCACCAATGACTTACTGGCAGAAAGCTCCACTCCTGTGTCTTGGGGTCATATTTCTCTACCACATCAATAGGAGACTGCTGGCTTCCGAAGCCCCCAACCACCAGAAGCACTTCATTGGCTCCTAAGGACAAAGGCAGGAAAAGGCAGGTTACTTCAGCCTGGCTGGGTTAGTAACTGCTTACAGGGAACTAGAAGTAGAAAGGTTCAATAGGTTACGGACGGTTTGTGGTGGCACTGGGTATGTACCTAGGGCCTCAGTGTTCCACCACTAACCTGTAACCATTCCGACCCCACAACGAACAATTTTTATTTCAAGACAGGGTCTCACTAAGTTGCTCGGGCTGACCTTGGACTCACTCCATGCATAATCAGGCAGGCCTTGAACTTTGCAGCCTTGTCTCAGTTTCCCAGTCACCTTACAAACCTGTGCCACCTGGCCGAGCTAGGATTCCCTAGTATTCACCTGGAAAATAATCTAAAATAGGGCTGGGTAATAGGAAGGTATCTATTTTTATTTTGTGTATCCATGTATTTGCGTGTGTGTGTGTGTGTGTGTGTGTGTGTGTGTGTGTGTGTGTGTGTGTGTTTTTATACTGCTTTTTTTTTTTTCTTCTTGAGACAGGGTTTCTCTGTGTAGCTTTGGAACCTGTCTGGGAACTCACTCTGTAGACCAGGCTGGCCTCGAACTCACAGAGATCCACCTGCCTCTGCCTCCTGAGTGCTGGGATTAAAGACGTGTGCCACCACATCCGGCTTCTGTCTTATTCTTTGGGACAGTCTTAGCTCTGCAATTAGACTGAACAGGCCCACCAGCAGGCTCAGGGCCCCCCTCTGCCCACTGCAGCAGCCGGCTCACAGGCTCCCGTGCCTGCCGTTTTCAGAGCGCTGGGAACCACACTCGGTTCTCAGCCCGTGCAGCACTTCAGCAGCTGAGTCACCCCTGCTGCTACCTTAGCAAAGTGTTTCTTTCTGAGGCTGTAACTCTGCAGAATCTGAATCTTTGAAATGCACTTATCCAGCATAAAATAAAATCCTGGGCCCCCAAGCCCCCAAGATGGCTCCATGAGTAAGGACATTTGCTACTAGCCCTGATGACTTGAGTTCAACCCCCAGAAACTAGTTGGTAAAAAGATAACTGACTCCCACAAGTTGTCCACATGTGTACCCAAACACACAAAATGTTAAGAAGAACAAAGGAAGAAAGCCACTTTATTGTCTTAAGGAAAGTAACAGCCTATATATCAAACATTCCTTCCCCTATAGTCTTATTTCTGGCCATGGTTTGCTTTAAAGGGCTGTCTTGGCAGAGTTCTCCTGGGCATCTACTCTATAAACTCATGAGGAGAACAATTTGTTGCACTGGACAATTCAGTGATTAAGTGGGCTTGTAAACATGATGTTAGGCCGGGCGGTGGTGGCACACACCTTTAATCCCAGCACTTGGGAGGCAGAGGTAGGCAAACCTCTGTGAGTTCGAGGCCAGCCTGTGTACAGAGCGAGATCCAGGACAGGCAGGGCTACACAGAGAAACCCTGTCTTGGAAAAAAAATGAACAAGAAACGTCATGTCAGTGTTAGAGGTGACCAGGGACTGATGGTAAGTATCAGGCCTGACAGTTAACCTGTTTTGATCGGTTCCTCTCCACCCCCACCTCTTTCAATTCCCAAAGAAAGAAAGACCAAATTTCACTGTGTTCCACAGGCTGGTCTCCAACTCCTGAACTCAAGTGATTCTCCCACCTCAGCATGTTCACCTCACATCTGGCTAAAACATGTTAAATGACACCATAAGGATATGATCAGAAAAACACAATAAGTTTTCCATTGATTTTTCAGCCATTACTTATGTTACACTATGTAATTCCCACATTTAAAAACAACACAAACAAACCCTATCAGGAGCAGGCAGACCTCTGTGAGTTTGAGGCTAGCCTGGCCTGTCTCAAAAATAAAGAAAACCAATCAAACAACAACAACAAAACGCCGCAATATTCTTTTGATGCGACTTCATTCAGGCAGCTTGTAAAGTATAGAAAACCAAAAGCAGACAGGAAACAGATGTTGTTGCAAACCCTGGAAAATGGCAGCAGGGTCTGTCAACCTAAAACTGCTCCATAAATAGTCAAGTTCGCAGTAGAATTTGGGCACATACGTCAGGATGAGTCAGTTTAGTTTTTGGCTGAGACAGTTTTGTCACGTAGTCCAGGCTAGTCTCAAACTCACCCCCCTGCTTCTACCTCTCAAGGTCGGAGACTGTAGGCATGTGTCATCATGCCTGCCTACTTAGGTATTTCTGGATCACTGGAACTCAAACTCTGCTATAAAGGATGTCACTATTTTCCATAGACAGAGCCTGTTTTAAGAGACTGACACTCAGGCTTCAGAGAAGCGTTAACTGTTAAAGGCTAGGCTAGGCTCACATCCAAAAGATAAGACAGCTAACAAGGTAAGCTCTGTTAAATTCCAGTAACAGCCAGCCAGCAAAACCTTTTTCTTGGGGGGAGAGGTAGGAAGGAAGGAGATGGACAGGGTCTAGGTATGTAGCTCAGGATGGCCCCAAGCTTGTGATTTCCCCTGCTTCAACATCTCAAGCACTGGAAATACAGGTGTACACTACTATGCTGGGTGGTTTTGTTGTTGTTGTTGAGAACAGGCCTCTTGGTGTAGTTCTAGGTGGCCTGGAACTCACTATGTTGACCAGGCTGGTCACAAACTCAGAGAGATCCCCTGCCACCACACCCAGTGTCCGGTGATTTTTATCTTTTATTTTTGGGTACTTGGGTACTTGGGATTGAACCCAGGGCTCTCACATACACTGGGCAGGTGCTCTCTCACTGAGCTACATCTCCAGTCGCTTTCTTGTCACTGAGCTACATCTCCAGTTGGTTTCTTGTCACTGAGCTACATCTCCAGTTGGTTTCTTGTTGCTGTTGTTTGTTTGTTTTGGTTTTTTGAGACAGGGTTTCTGTAGCCCTGGCCATCCTGGAACTCTCTCAACAGACCAAGCTGGCCTTGAACTCAGAGATTCCCTTCCCTATGCCTGAGTGCTGGGGTTAAAGGTGTGCACCACCAGTGCCCGAGGTTATCTCCAGTTATTTTTGAACTATCTTGAGACACAGAGTGTCTGTATTCATTCGGTAGACCAGTGTGGTCTTGAATTTAAATTCTTCCTGCTCCAGCCTCTTGAGTAGCTGTGATTATACCTACACCACCAGGTCAGGCCAGTTTTTTAAATTCTTGATGAAAAAAGCATGTCTAAGACACCTGGCAAGATTTATGTGTAATATGGTGCATGCCTTTAAAAAATCAAAAGCAATCTAATCAAAAATACCTTCAGCAATTTCCTCAAAGCTAAGAATTACATAAAACTAAATCGAATTCCTCAAGGTCAGAGCAATAGGCAGTTTTCTGACAGTTCTGATCTGCAAAATATTTAAAGAAACAAAGAAAATGAACCTCTAGAGAATCTTCTGTGCTTCCTGGCTCATGAAAATCTTCATTGGCTTTAGTTCAATTTAATAAACAATTAATGAATGTTATTACATAAAAAAATACCATCTATATTCAAAAGCACCCTAGTGAGTGAACTTAACTCACTTTATGTGGATAAAAAACCGGTGGCTTAGAGAAAGAACACGACCCACAGAGCAGGTTGCTAGAGAATTTACAAAATTAGGAAGAGAGGTGAGGGATACAGCTGAGTGGAACAGCACTTGGCCAGCATGCCTAAGGCCCTGGGTTTGGTCCCTACCACCACAAAAGAGAAGAATGAAAATAAACCACAATAGAAATATAACAGAAATCAGGACAGAGGTCAAATGACACACCACCTTCTAGTGCCAGTTCTTCCTGCTCAAGCACTGCTCATGTACTATTCTAGAAATATTATCACTATTTTTGGGCTGGACAGATGGCTCAGAGGTTAAGAGCACTGGCTGCTCTTCCAGACGTCCTGAGTTCAATTCCCAGCAACCACATGGTGGCTCACAACCATCTATAATGGGAACTGATGCCCTCTTCTGGCCTGCAGGTGTACATGCAGATAGAACACTCATACACATAAAATACATAAATCTTCATTATTATCTTGAGCTATAGACTCTAGACTTATTATATTTAAAATAGCAAAGGTAACCACATGTTTACTGGAATAATGCTGAGGTATGCAAATTAAAGGTGAATTGCTAACTGCCCTTGCATTCCATCTATGGTGAAATCCTGCTAAAAGCTGGGTCTTTGCTTCTATAAACAAGTATTTAAGAGCATCTGTCTTTTAAGTGCTGAGGATCAAACCTAAGGCATTCGAGGCAAGCACTCCATCACTGAGCTATACGCCCAGCACCAGCCTGTTTTTAAAATGACTGTGTTGTTTTTCCCTTAGATGTGCAGTCAGCACAGCTTGGTGCTTGGTGGCACAGACTTGTGATCCAGCTACTTAAGAGGTGGAAGCAGGAGAACTAAGACCTTTAGGTCAGATGGGGCTACAGAACAAGATTCTATTTCAAAAAAGAAAAGAAAAAGCTGGGGCCAATGAGCTGGCCCAGCAGGAAAAGGCATTTACCACTAAGCCTGAGAACCTGAAGTCTGATTCCCAGGACCCATTTGGAGAAAACAGAACTGACTCTTGCAAGCTGTCCTCTGACCTCCACAAATGGTGGACTGCCAAGGTGTGTGCACAACAGATAATAAAGAAATAAAAAAGTCCCAGCTAGGCATACATGACTCAGTGTTTTGCATAGTTCCAAAACACCCCACTGCACGGCTGTACTCTAATCCAGTTAACCCATTCATTCCTCTACAGATGGAACTTGGCTTGTATATCTTTTTTTTTTTTTTTAAATATCAACAATTTCTGATAAACATACTCATCCTTACATAATGGAATCAATCCTAAGTATCCCCTTGCCCCCATTACACCAAGAACACTTAGGATAAAGGCAGTAATTGGTTCATATAATTTTCCCCTTGGCTCAGTAATATGAACATATTTAATACTACTTGTATGATTAGAAAAGTTACTATATAGTATAATTAGAAAAAGAAAATGGGTGTGGTGAGTCATGCCTGTAATCCTGGAACTTAGAAGGCTGAGGCAGGACTGCTTGAGTTCAAGGTCAGCAGGTTGACACAGCGAGTTCTAGGCTAGTCAGGGCTATAAGTGTGAGAGCCCATCTAAAAACAGCGAAACAACAAAACAAATCAAACGAAAAAGGAATAGAACTTAAACCAATATTTTCCTGTAACTTGTTTTTATACTTTTCTCTATTCCTTAATCCATATGCAATGGTCTATATTTTTGTATATAGTTCATGATATACAGATCACATTTTGTCATCCTGCAGGAATTAATACCTTTCCTTTTTTTTTTTTTTTTTTTGAGACAGGGTTTCTCTGTATAGCTCTGGCTGTCCTGGAACTCCAGACCAGGCTGGCCTTGAACTCAGAGATCCACCTGCCTCTGCCTCCCTGAGTACTGGGATTAAAGGCGTGCGCTACCACCGCCCATATTTTTTAAAAATATTATTTTTAAATTGTATTTATGTATTTTTAATGATTCATTTATTTTTATTTTATGTGCATTGGTGTTTTGCTTGCATGTATGAGGGTGTCAGGTCCCTTGTAATGAGTATACAGACAGTTGTGAGCTGCCACGTCGGTTCTGGGAATTGAACCCTGGTCTTCTGGAAGAGCAGTCAGTGCTCTCAACCGCTGAGCCATCTCTCCAGCCCCGTGTGTTTTTTATTTATACATGTGTGTGTTCCTGCATGAGTTTATGTGCAGCACAAGTGTGCAGGTGTCTGTGAGAGCAGACAAGGGTCTCAGATCTCTGAACTAGAGTTATTGGTGGTAGTGAGCCTCCTGATGTAGGTCTTCTGCAAGGGCAGAAGTTCTCTTCACCCTGGGTGATCTCTCAAACCCAGTTCTTTTTCTCCCTCTTTCTTCCTTTCTCTTTAAATATGTACCTCTGTGTGGTGGAATTTGGGGTGATTTTTTTTTGTATTTATGTATTATAATATCAGACAAACAGTATTTGTGACATTAAAAAACACTGGAGGCAGGGCTGGAGAGATGTCTCAGTGATTTAGAGCTTTGGCTGCTCTTCCAGGACAGAAGTTTGATTCTCAGAAGCCACATGGTGGCTCACAATTGTCTGGAACTCCAGTTCTAGGAGGATCTGATACCCTCTTCTAGCCTCCATGATACACAGACATTCTCTATTCAGGCAAAATACCCACATACATAAAATAAAATAAAACAAAAAAATTTTAAATGGGAAAATTTTCATTAAAAACAACAAAGAGGGGTTACAGAGATGGTTCAGTGGTTAAAAGCTCATGCTATTCTTTCAGGGGAGTTTGGTTCCTAGCACCCACATCAGGAGGCTCATAACTGCCTGTAACTCCAGCTCCAGGAGGTCTGATTCTGTCTTCTGGTCATCTTCGAAACCAGAAAACGTGGCAGATGTTCATATAGACACATACAAATACACATGAATAAAATAAATCTTAAAAACAAAGCAAGAAAAATCATTAGGAATAAATCAATAGACAGCTTGATTATCAATATCCTACCTAATATACATTAATTCTAAAAATCAAAAGTAAAAAAAAAATGATAAAACATTAGATGCTGATAAGATGGCTCAGTGGTTAAGAGTACTTACTCTTCTTATAGAAGACTGGTTCTGTTCCCAGCACCCACATGGTAGCTCACAACAGTCTATAACTCTAGTTTCAGGGGATCTGATGCTCTCTTCTGGCCTCTGTGGGCACTGGACACATGTGGTACATTCACATGCATATAGGCAAACACTCAAATATATATATATATATATATATACACACACACATATATATATATAAATCCTTAAGAAATAAAAGTAATACTGGATGTGGTGGTGCACACCTTTAATCTCAGCACTTGCGAGGCAGAGGCAGAGGCAGGTAGATCTATGTGAGTTTGAGGCCAGTCTGGTCTATAGAGTGAGTTCTGGGACAGCTAGAGCTGTTACACAGAGAAACCTTGTCTTGAAAAACCAAATAAATAAGTAAACAAAAATAAATAAAACACCATCTCGTATATACAGAACAACTGATAATCTTTTATAAAATACTTTTACATAGTGGCAGCAAGACTCTTTGACAGAGAGATGAGGAGAATAGGGAACAAGAAAATAATAGCTGAGTACTGTGCACCAACCACAATACTAGGTATCTTATCAATGCTCTCATTCAATCCTCCCAACAACCCAGTGAGAAGAATGAACCCTCATTTTAGAGGTAAAAGTACAAGATCAAGTAAGCTTTGTTTCGTTTTTGTTATTTATTTTTTTTTAAAGATTTATTTATTATATATACAGTGTTCTGTCTGCATGTATGCCTGCAGGCCAGAAGACGGCACCAGATCTCATTACAGATGGTTGTGAGCCACCATGTGGTTGCTGGGAATGGAACTCAGGGCCTCTGGAAGAGCAGCCAGTGCTCTTAACTGCTGAGCTATCTCTCTAGCCTCTTGTTTTGTTTTTTTGAGACAAGGTCTACTATGTAGTCCTGGATGCCCTGGAACTCACTGTGCAGACCAGGCTTTGAACTCAGAGATCAACGAGACTCGGCCTCCTGAATGCTGGGATTAATGATGTGTACCACGAAACCCATTTAAGGTCAGATAAATTGCTATCACCAATTAGCACATCTGTTTGCTAACACTACAGTTAACATCGGTAGCACTTATGTGACAACAGCTATCCTACCCTTTACCTAGATTTCTTCATTTAATCACCATAACTCTCTTAGAGCTATGCTGATTCCCAGTTCACAGCTAAGGCAACTGAAGCACAGGCAGATTGAACTTCTTGTCTAAGGTAAGTAGCAAACCGGAAGTTGTTGTAGAATATTAGTTGAAGATGTGTTACATTTGTTTATGCTGTGGAATATTTGTTTAATGATGCAAAGATGTGTTGCATTCTTTTATGTTGCATTTGTTTAACTCTGTGAAGCTGTGTTACTGTGCCTGTCTAAAACACCTGATGGTCTAATAAAGAGCTGAATGGCCAATAGCAAGCCAGGAGAGAGGGATAGGCAGGGCTGGCAGGCAGAGAGAATAAATAGGAGAAGAGGACCAAAGAAAGGGAGAGGAGAATGCCAGGGGCCAGCCACCCAGACACACAGCCAGCCACTGATTAAGAAGAAAAGAAACATATATAGAATAAAGAAAGGAAAAAAGCCCAGAGGCGAGCTGGAGAGATGGTTCAGAGGTTAAGAGCACTGGCTGCTCTTCCAGAGGCCCTGAGTTCAATTCCCAGCACCCACATGGTGGCTCACAACCATCTATAATGAGATCTGGTGCCCTCTTCTGGCCTGCAGGCATACACACTGGCAGGATACTGTACTCATAACAAATAAACAAACAAACAAACAAATCTAAAAAAAAAAAAAAAAAGCCCAGAGGCAAAACATAGTTAAAGAGAAACTGGATAATTTAAGTTAGAAAAGCTGGCTATAAACAAGCCAAGCTAAGGCTGGGCATTCCTAGGTAAGAATAAGTCTCTATCAGCTGACTGAGCTCATGGGAGCTCACCAACTCGGGACTGACAGCTAGGGAGCATGCACGGGACTGATCTAGGCCCTCTGCATGCGTGTGACAGTTGTGTAGCTTGGTCTGTTTGTGGGGCCCCTAGTAGTGGGACCAGAACCTGTCCCTGGCGCTTGAGCTGGCTTTTGAGAACCCAATCCCCAACTGGTTTGCTTCACCCAACCTTAATGCAGGGGGAAGAACTTCGTCCTGCCTCAACTGGATGTGCCATGTTTTGTTGACTCCCATGGGAGGCTTGCCCCTTTCTGAATGGAGACAGAGGAGGAGTGGATGGAGGAGGGGATAGAAGGGAGGCTGAGAGAGGGAACTGTGGTCAGTATGTAAAATAAATGAAATTTGGTTTTTCAAGACAGGGTTTCTCTGTGTAGCTTTGCGCCTTTCCTGGAACTCACTTTGTAGACCAGGCTGGCCTCAAACTCTCAGAGATCCTGCTGCCTCTGCCTCCCGAGTACTGGGATTAAAGGTGTGCGCCACCACCGCCTGCTAATAAAAATTTTTTAAAAATCTTGATAAATATCACCTTAAAGTTCAAGACAAGATCATGTAAAATATTAAAATAATAAAACTACTAAAGAAAAAAAAAAGAAGAAGAAGTCTCTGTGTATTTACTTGGGAACTGGGTGGCAGGCCCTCAAAGAGTTTAAAAAACAAAAAAACCAGGAAATCTGTACCACCAATCTGGCCTCAAAGGTTAGGATTTTACCTATCATATGTGACTGCCAGAAGCCCTGTATTTTTAGGACTTTTTTGTTTGTTTGAGACAGTCTCTCATGCTGGCTTTTAACTTTCTACATACCCAAGAATGATCTTAATCTTCTGCCTGCCTCTACTTCCCAATTACAGACATTTACCACCACACCCAGTTTATATTGAACCCAGGGCTAGGAAAGCACTCTACCCACTGAACTACAACCCCAGCTCTAAGCCCTTTGTTTAAATGCTCAAACAAAAATTTAATGTTACATAATATATGATAATATACAAAATGTCTTTCTCTCTAATTTAATCTCCAGCATTATGTGACATAAAGATACTCTCAGATTATAGGAAATAAAAGCTTAAAATGGCAGTGACTTGTCTAAAAAGATTAAAAGCAAGTTTGAAACAAGTCCTGGGGTTGGGGATATAGCTCAGTGGTAGAGCACTTGCCTAGCAATTGCAAGGCCCTGGGTTTGGTCCTCAGCTCCAAAACAAAACAAAAAAAAAAAAAAACCAGACAAGTCCCTTGTATGCATTACAGATGTTATTTCCAGCTATATCAAACCATCTGAAAAACGTAGTTGAAAATGTCCCCTCATTCTGCTAGGAACACCAGCTTACCTAGACGGGCTCTTGTCCTGGGTCCTTGCATCTGACTCCGAAGTTCAGGCCTCAGGTGAAATTTCTTTGCTTCATCAACTAGATCCCTGCACTGTAAACTACATCGGATGAAAGGCTAAAATACAGAAGACAGGAGTGAACACACAGGACATTTCTAATACTGTAAGAACAAAATGACACATATAAAGAAGATTTACTTATGTAGACACAAGTACAAAATGATTAGTATAAATTTTAAGGGAAGCTGAGCATGCTTCCTTTCTGTAACCCCAGCACATCTGTAATTCACATCTGTAATTCCAGCACTCGGCAAGCTGAGACAAAAGGATTTCTGAGATTTCAAGGCCAATTTAGGGCTACATACTGTGTTCTAGGCCAGCATGATGTAGAGTAAGACACTGTTAAAAAAGACAAGACACATGCTCTTTCTCTCTTTTGGAAAAACAGTCTTTTCTGGAAGAATTTCCCTGAAGCCCTCTCTCCTTCCCTACTTTCTTCTCCTTCCCTTCTTCCCCCTTTTCCTCCTTTCTTTATGCCAGGGTCTCTGTAGGCCAGGTTGGTCTCAAACTTACAACCCAGCCTAGGATAACTTTAAACATGTGATGCTCCTGCCTTCACCTCCTGAGTGCTGGGACTACAGGCATGCACACTCATCATTAGCCCAGCTCCCATGTCTACATCCCACAGTGCTCTATGGGGGTTGGAGAGACGGCTCACTTCGGTAAATTCCCTGCACGATGACCTGAGTTCCATCACCAGACCCCACATAAAAGCCAGACATGGTACCCCACACGGGTGACACCCACACTAGCAGAGTGACAAGCGGATCCCTGGGCTTGTTGCCTGCCCAATCAGAAACTCCAGGTCAACCAGTAAGAGACCATATCTCAAAAACCAAGGCAGATGGTCTGCGGAACAGCACCCAAGACTGGCCTCTGGCCTACATGTGCATGCTTCTGTGCACACACATATACCACACAGAAAACAAAACTCTGTAAATAGCATCTGCTTCCACAGACTCTCTGTACCCTCCTCTATTTGCTCTCTGGTTCAGAAGATTGGTCCATACAAACGATGTCAGTAACGTCGGCACACTGGCTTCTAGCTGGGATGAGTCCTATTGAAGGTCAAGGCTCCTCTCAAGGCAGTGATTCTACCTGCTCTTTTCCTTCAGGTTCTGATAACCACTTTTCCACCCAGGCTATTCAGACTGAGAGCTGTTTCTCCAAATTTATACCTTTGTAAACAGCTCCTTTAGATAAGTAAGCCTTTCTTAAACCTGTACCATTTGGAGCACACCATCTGTTTCCTGTTAGGATCTCCAACTCATATAAGCTCTTGTTTATAAGCTTGACTCCAAGATATTTTCAGTAATGTATTGGAAAAGAAAATAAATAATAGTAGCAAATATTGTTGTAAAAGATATGACTCTAAAAGCTTTTGCACATGAATACTGGCAACAATGTATGAGGTAGGTGATGTAAGTTCTGCTGCACAGAGGAAAAAAAAAATCTGAGGTCATCTCCTTCAAGGCCATACAGGAATGCTTGATTTAGGATTACAGCCTGATTCTGGCTCCAGAACCTATGTACCAAAGCACAATGTAAAGACCTAGCCAGAAGGGTGTAAGGTTATCCTCACCATCAACCTGACTGGTTTAGAAAACACACCAATGGTGTGTCTGTGAGGGTGTTTCCAGAAAGGTTTAACTGAAGAGGTAAGACCTACCCTCAATGTGGGCCGCACTATCTCACGGGCTAGGGTCCAACCCTAACAAAAGGAGAGATGCAGCTGAGCACCTGCATTCGTTCCCGGCTTCCCGACTGTGGATGCACTGTGACCCAGGGCTTCATGCTTTCTGCCAAGCCTTCCTCAGGACGGACTCCACCTTTTCACTGTACCAGTGCAAACCTGTTCTCCCTGAAGGGGCTTTCGTCAGCTATTTCATCAGAGCAAGAAACTAACACACAGATGTTCTAAGAAAGAAACCATAAGGAGCAGAAAATGAACTGAGATGTGACACTAACTAGCCTGAAATTCTTTTTTTATTGGGGGGGGTCCCTATGTTTTGTTTATTTGTTTGAGACTAGGTCTCATTTAGCCTAGGCTAGCCTTGAACTATCAATCCTCCTGCCTCCCTCTACAAAGAGTTGAGAATACAGCTTTCACTACAACAGACCTAGCAAATTTTATAAAGTGAACAATTAAAAAAACTATTTTTATGATTAATTTCAAAATGACCAGGTCCTGGCCAAGAAGTAACTCAGTTACTGGGCTTTATCTATATGTTATAAATCAGTGCTTGCCAAAACACAGTTGTGTCAATTTGATAAAACCTATAATCACAGATAGTTGTTGGTGGTACATGCCTTTAATCCCAGCATTTGGGAGGCAGAGGCAGGCGGATCTCTGTGAGTTCAAGGCCAGCATGGTCTATAGAGTGAGATCCAGGACAGGTTACAAAGGTACACAGAGAAACCCTGTCTCAAAAAACCAAAAAAAAAAAAAGCTATAATTACTTGGTAAGAAAGAACCTCAATTGAAGAGCTGAAGAACAGCCCCATTAGAGTGGGTAAGTGTGGGGGGCACCACTTCTGAACAGGTGGTGGTCCTGGGTTGTATGAGAAAGTAAGCTGAGCAATGGAAGCAAGCCAGTAAGCAGTGTTCCTTCATGGTCTCTGCTTCAGCTCCTACTTCCAGGTTCCTGCTCTGAGTTCCTGCCCTGGGTTCCCTTGACGATGGACTGCAACATGCAAGCCAAATAAACCTTGCCTTCCCCAAGTTGTCTGTGGTCACAGTGTTTATCACAGCAAAAGAAAAGCAAACTAGGCCAGCAGTCCAGATAACACAGATGGTATACACATAAATGTCAGTGGTCATGTCTGAGGAGTAGGTGGCAACTGACTTCAGGGGATCAGCCCCCCAGGAAGCAAAGCGCGGATGGGTGAAACTCTGATAGGCAAGGCCCCGAGAGCCTCGGCCCCAGAACGTCTCTTGCTACTGCTGTATCTTTCTCCGCATGTTTGCCGCTGCCATTTTTCTCTGGTACCTGGCCTGGTGTGTGAATGAGCGTGGGAGATCCCACTGCCCTTAATGTAGTGTGATTATCTCATGGATATACATACACATATCCCATTCTACCGGGGAAATTACCTGTGGATTATTATGGAGATGATTTCCTCTTAAGCTGTACTGTTTAAAGTGTTGCCCCCACCCCCACTGACCCTGATAAAACAAGGGCTGCACAAGACAGAAAAACAGAACAAGGAAATGTCACACAGCTAGTTTCTCTTGAGGAGCCACATAGACCGTGGCTTAGGTTAATAATTAAGAAAACAACTGAGTCCCAGAAGCCCAGCTAACTCAAGTTCTATAAATCTTAATGTTGGGAGATGTGTTTACAGGTTTGTGTGTGCATCAGAGCTGAAACAAAGCCTTAAATAATGACTTAAGGTTAGGTTAAGATGACTTTGGTAATGGCTTTGAGGTAGAAAATCTTGGAAAACCATGTAAAGTTTAGAAAGGAACACTTTTAATAGCTGAGCAAGGGACTCATTGAGGTCAAGAAACAAGAACAATGACAGCCTGGCTATTGCTGGCTGATGTACCTTTCTTGCTAGGATGGGCTGATGATGAAGGGTGATGATTAACTCCTTGTACCCATTAGTGCCCTCAGCTTCCTGATATAAAATAAACTGTGGATGAGTGGGTATGCACCCTAAGGATTTAAATAGAGTTGATTGATTCTGTTTTATATATAAAAGTTGAGATTTGTGATTCTTTTTTTTTTTCCCCCAGAGCTGAGGACTGAACCCAGGGCCTTGAACTTGCTAGGCAAGCACTCTACCACCAAGCTAAATCCCCAACCGAGATTTGTGATTCTTTTAAGATTGCTTATAAGATCTTTTGCAATAAGTAATAAAGTGATAGTAAATTATTATTATTATTATTATTATTATTATTATTATTTTGGTTTTTCGAGACAGGGTTTCTCTGTGTAGCTTTGCGCCTTTCCTGGAACTCACTTGGTAGCCCAGGCTGGCCTGGAACTCACAGAGATCCGCCTGCCTCTGCCTCCCTAGTGCTGGGATTAAAGGCGTGCGCCACCACTGCCTGGCTAATAAATTATTATTATCAAATAATAAATTGATCCTTTCTTTGTAACCTTAAAACGCAGCCTGTCAATAAAAGAACTGGCTGAGAAAAATACCTTGCTTGCTCACACTCCGTTAATCTATAAGAAGTTGCTTGTGGATTCTTGGGAATAATTTGTTTTTCACCTATAATACGTAAAATGTTTAACCATGTAAGGGATATGGAAAACATGTTGTTTCTTACTTGTATTCATTGTAATCATTCACTTGAAAAATAGTATGTAGTCATGTTGTAATTTTTATATTGCTTGAAAGATTCTACTGGGGTATATAAGCTGTAAGGGAAAAATAAAGACACAGAAAAGGAAACACCAGGAAAGATGTACAAGGAAAGTTAGAAGGAAATCATCAAGAGACAAAAGGAAAACTTCAGGGTGGAAAAACAGAACAGAAAAGGAACAGAGTAGAACAAACAACAGTAAGAATAATAAAATGAAGAACTAAGCTTTGGCCCTCAGACAAGTCCTCATGTGTCTGTTTGTCTGTCCACTTGCTCTGCATCTCTTCAGTTTCTCTGACCTGCTGAAGGTTTGCCATTCATCAGCACCCTAGGTGAGATCCTGACATGTTGGAGATGTGCAAGTGCGTGTGTGTGTGTGTGTGTGTGTGTGTGTGTGTGCGCGCGCGCGCACGTGTGTTTCCCTTTTTTGCCAGCCCCAGAGAGTTAAGTTTTACTCCCTCAGATAGAAAAGTCAAATTGAGTGATTACAGTTTTGTAGTTGGCTGACTCTGTGGTTCCCCCTCAATATCTGAGCTGCTGGAGGCTGGTTCTTATGGCAGCAGTACATATAAATTATAAAAACATCATCACAGAGAACTTAAGTTAGAGAAATACTTTTATAAAACAGAAAGCTCAACTGCATCAAACTAAGTACATCAGACTTACTAGAAGTAAAAACATGATTTGCTAAGCAAAGCAACTCTTGTCTTTTTTTTTTTTCCAAAGCAATTTATGGCAATTTATGTTTAACAGAGGAGGGAACACAGTTCATTATAAAACAAAAAGACAGCAAAGCACAAAATTAAATTATGGATTTTCATTGGTGACAGAAGCCTGACTTGCTAAGTAATTAACATTTCTTCTGCCTAGGAAGTTCCCAGCTTTAACCTCTCCAGCACTCCTGCTGCAGGGAAACTACTGGTTTTTGATTATGCACACTAGGCTGTGGAGTTAGTGGAGGTTCTGGATACCGAGAGCCTCACATGACTTACCTCAGCATCTATCACATCTGTAATGTACCTAGGGGTCAGCAGCGGCATCCGAACATACTGTAAGAGGTCAGGCAAGGATTCTTCTCGCTCCTTCTTGGAATGCTTCACCCAGTTGATGACAGCCTCAAAGACTGGCTCCTCAGAATCCACCTGCAATGAGTAATTGCACACCATGCATTTCTGCCTTCCTAGTTAGGACGTTTCCCACACACTAAAAACAACCAAGCTTACTTTCTCCTTTCTGCTCCCTGTCCTCCATTACTGTTATTTCCCATCTTCCAGAAGTGTGGAGGTTCTGGGAAAAGTCTTTTCAGATACAGGAAGAGAATTATATGCAACTTAAAAAGAACTAAGACAGATAGTATTTAATAAACCATTGGTCACATGTTGGCCTTCCTTTCAGAACTGTATCCATTCTTGAATTTTTTTAGTCATTTCCGCAACTTCAGTTGACATGGGAGAGGAAATCTGTTATCTTAATTAAAATTGATATAATTTGTATTCATAGTTGCCTCTGAAACAGGAATTTCACTTTATCATCAAAAATAATGCTGCAGCTTTCAAAGTATGGTCAGTCAGCATTTAAACAACTACTATGTATTAGATTCTGTGCTGTTTGTAATATATAGTTTCAGATATATAGGTGTGTGTGGGGGTGTGTGTGTGTATACATATACATTTTTTTTGGGGGGAGGAACTTAGATTATAAATGGCAAATAGATAAAGACACACCCTCTAAAGTCTGTTTTATGCCACTAGAAAAGCAATAGGTTTAAGAACAGCTGGGATTTTCCGAAGGCAGACCCCTCTGTGTTGGCCCTGTGCTCTCTCAGTAGTTTCTGGGCAGGTGTGATCTGAGGCATCTTTCAAAGCGCTGACTGTGACTCGATGAGAGCAATCAAAAACACCACCTTGCACACTGTTTCCCAAGAACTGTGGTACTTTGGAAAGCAGACATGTTTTGGCATGCTCCTTCATTTGATGCATTTACTGAACTACTAAGTGCCAAGCACTGACTTCACGGAAGCTGATTACATAACAAGGACAAATCAAGCACAGTCCTTGTAGGACTTCTCCACCCGTCTTGTCCTTTCAAGTGCTGGGATTATAGGTGAGGACCACCAACTACTAATTACTATACTCTTGCTGTGATTAAAATTATATAGGAAAGTAGCAGAGCTATGAGACAAAAATAACAAGGACAGGATAAAAGGGTAGATTATTGAATCCACTTTAAACTAAAGAGCAACTATTAATCTCAAGTATTTTACATTGGTATGGATTTTGTGTAATGATACAAATTTAAGGTTATTTTGTCAGAACACACTCTATACATATTCCTACTCTTATTTAAGGTATTTTTGTATATTGATACAAACTGAAGGTTATTTTTGTTATACTGTATATATGTTTTGATTCTTGTTTAAGGTATTTTACCTATGCAGCTCATTTAAAAATGTGTAATTAATACAGTTTAGTAGTTAGTCATCTATAATGATCAAACTTGTAGTTATGTTAGGTATTTTTTCAAGGTTAAACACAGATATATTTTAGATAGACAGGTGGTCTTCAAACACTCCAGAGACCTATTGAATATATGGCATTTAATATGTTTTAATAACCTAAGGCTTTTCATGACAGTGAGACATGTCTGCTCCTGGCAGCACCAATTTACTTCAAAAAAGGATGATGGGCATTGAAGAACCTCCATATGGAGTTCACTTTTATTGTGGCAAAGTTAGCATTGGGCAAGAAATTGCCCTTGCCTTGACTGCTGACAGTATACTGTCTAAATTGGACAAGCAGGACACAAAAGAAGGTGACTGCCAAACTTTGCCAAGACAAGGTAGGACAGTTCTTCAAAATTCCTGTTTCACAGAAAAGTCTGTCAGATATTTTAGGCCTGTAGGCCAAAGATGGATGCCCCAATGTTGCAGAGGAACCTTGGGTGACTGTCCAGGCAGTCAACTGCTTCTGTCATTTCTATAGTTTTGGAAGCTGTTTGCTCTTCACTTCCTGTTTACTCAGGTAATATCAGATCCTTCTCAGGTCTCTGATGGAGTTGAAGACAAGATGGCTATAGTTACAGTTTTCCCTGTTACCAAATTCAGAAAAGAAACTCACAAAAGAAGTGTAAGTGTATAAGGCTGAGAGACACAAAAGCTTAAACTGTTTATCTAAGAAAATGTTTTAAGGTCTAAAAAGATAGTTTGGTGTTGGTAATACAAGTTAGGATAGAAAGTGAATTAGGCACCAAACTCTGGACTCACTAAGATAGGATAGATTGGTTTTTCTAAACTTGCCACATACAAATGGACTGGACATTGTGAATGTAATCCTTACTTGATAATTGTTCTTATTGCACATAGTTTTACTGTGTCAGAATTAAAACCTTTCCTTTTCAATGCCCATATTTTCTCTGAAGTAGGTTGGTACTGCCAGGAGCTGACATGTCTCATAGCCATAACAAAAAAAGAAAAATTTTCTAAGTTATTAAAACATTTTAAATGCCATATTCTGTAGATCTCTGAAGGGTCTGAAGATGACCTGTCTATCTAAAATATATCTGCTCCATCTTGAAAACATACCTGAATCATGACATGACACTAGTGGAATTCAGGTGTTTCTGGTACATGGACTGCTCTCACCAAATGTGAGGTCCAACTGTTGACCTTGTGTACATCCTACTTCACAAATGAGTCTGTCAGATACACTAAGCCTACAGGCTGAAGATGATGCCCCAACACTGCAGAGGAACCTCAGGTGACTGTCCAGGCAGCTGGCTGTTTCTGTCAACTCACATTTTTTTTGGAAGCAGCTTGCGTGAACTTCCTGTTTTTATTTTTGTTAGGTAATATTATTTCCTTCTTGGGTCTCTGAGGGAGTTGAGGATTAGATTGTTATAGTTAGTTAAAGATTAGATAGTTATAGGTTTCCTTGTTAAGAATCTCAGAAAAGAAACTCACTAAAGAGGTGTAAGTGTATAAATTTGAAAGATGTTATAACATAGTTCTGTTAGTAATATAAGTTAGGATAGAAAGTAAATCAGGTACATTTTGGACTTAACAAAATAGAGTAGATAATGGAATTTTTTTCTCTGAATGTGTCAAATGCAAATGGACTAGACATTGTTTACGTATTTATTGCTTGTATATATAGTATATAGTTATTGTAAAAAAAAAAAAAAACCTTTCCTTTTTATTTAGACAAAAAGGGGGAAATGTTAGGGGCTATTTAATCACACTGTGAACCCAGAGTTTGCATTTGTTTTAAATAAAATTAACCTTGGGTCAGGAGGCTGAGTTAGCAACTAGTTGACAAAAGTAATCATAGAGCATCAGAGGGCATCTGGAAGAGATAGAGAAACACACCGGAAGTAGCAGGGAGGGATCTGGAGTGGCATGATTTCTTTTTTGTTTTGGTGGAGCAGAAGGACATTCTCTTTTGGGAAGACTCCAGCAAGGAGAGAAGGTTAGCTGTTGCTACTCAGTCTCTCTGAGCTAGCAGGTTTTGATCCCAGCCTTTAAATCTCTAGTCTTATTTATAAATAGAATGATAGAGATTCAAGTAAAGCTACCTTTAGCAGCAGCAACAGAGCTGGTGCCTGCAGGAACAGAATTCCCACCAGGCTGCGGCCTGAGCAGCCAGGCACTGCCAGGGAAGCAATTGCCAGGAATTGCAATTGCAGGCTGAAATAGCATCAGATTAAGGTGCAGCCAACTGTGCCAAAGTTAAATAGGCTGAGTAAAAGGCTATTTTTTAAAAAAATTAAACAGGCTGATATGTCAGGAAAAATCTCCCTGAAGTAGTAAGCTGAAATCTGGCAAACAAGTATCAAATAGCCAGGAAGAATAAAAAAGAGAGTACTCAAAGGGCCAGAAGTGGCAGCACACACTGATAATCTCAACACTTAGAAGGCTGAGGCGGGAGGGTTGCTTTGTAGTGAGTTCAGGCCCAGCTAGAAATGTAGACTAAGACCTTTCCCGCTGTTTTAAGCACTGTTGGTTTGCTACGTATTCTTTTTTTGAGAAGCTCAGAACCCAGACCGGTTTGGAACCCAGAACAACCTTGAATCCCTGAACCTCATGACACCACCCTTCCCACTGTCGGTTACGGAATTACAGACTAGCAGCACCACGCCCGGCTCCTACTGTTTTATTTAATAAGAGGAAGTGCATTTAGCAAGTGGAAGTCAAGACACCTGGTTCCAATTTGGGGCTGGTTTATAGAACAGGAAAAAAAATCTTTTGTTGTCATTCCAGAAAAAGCAAAGGCCAGTCCTCATGTATGTGGAAGGAAAGCTACATAAAAGAATGCTTAAGTTGTTTTTCTTATTGGCCTGATTATGGTCAGCTATCTGCTCTTCTGTTCCATCTTATTTTATCCAGATTTTACGAGAGGTCCCAAATGACTGATGTTTGTGCTAATCTCCTGATAAGGACAACTGGAAGCAAACTGGGCACCTGGTGGTGAGCTTGCACCTCAGTGGGGGGAAAGGCCTTGAAAACACATGGCCTATGTTGGGTGTTGTTAGGAAAGGGTCTCATGTAGCCCAGGCTAGCCTGATACTATTGGCAAAGGAAGGTTTTTAACTGATTCTCTTCCTCCACTCCTAAGTGCTGGAAATAAAGGTCCAACACACTACACCCAGCTTTTAAATTTTTTCCTTTTGTTTTCTTTTGTTGGTTTCTTGAGACAGTTTCTTCTGTAGTCCAGGATAGCTTTGAACTTCCCAGCTCTGCCTCCTGAACACCAGAGTTATAGATGTGTGGCACCACATCTAGCTGACTGCCTGGACTTGAATCCTGGCTCTATAACTTACTATGGTATGACGTTCGCCTCTGAGCCACAGTTTCTGATAACTGGAGACAGCTGTGAGGATTAAATCAGGTGGAAGCACCAGGAATGATGCCGTAAGTCAGAAACTCAAGAGCTGGTCCAGGGGTTCCGTGGTAGAGTACTGGCCTATCATGCCCAAGACCTACCAATTCCAAACTCCAACATGGAAACACACACACAAAATAAAAAGATGAGGTAGGTGTTGTGGAATATTTAACTGTGTAAAGGTTATGTATGTAACTTTTTTTTATTTAGGTAAACTATGCAACTATGTGTGTTACATTTGTTTCTGCTGCATCTATTTAATTATGATAAGATGTGTTGCTGTATCACCTTGCCTGCCTAAGGCACCTGATTGGTCTAATAAAGAGCTGAATGAAAAAAAAGAAAAGAAAAAAAAAAAAAAGCTGGGCGGTGGTGGCGCACGCCTTTAATCCCAGCACTAGGGAGGCAGAGGCAGGTGGATCTCTGTGAGTTTGAGGCCAGCCTGGTCTACAAAGTGAGTTCCAGGAAAGGCACAAAGCTACACAGAGAAACCCTGTCTTGAAAAAAAAAAAAAAAAGCTGAATGGCCAATAGCTAGGCAGGAGAGGGATGGGTGGGGCTGGCAGACAATAAACAGGAGGAGAAATCTAGGCTCAAGAGAGGAGAGAAGAGGGGAATGTAGGAGAAAAAGAGGGAGACACCGGGCCAGCCAGGCAGCTGCCAGCCAGCAGACACAAAGTAGGACATACAGAAAGAAAGGTAAAACGCCCTGAGGCAAAAGGTAGATAAAGAGAAACAGATTAAAATAAGAGCTAAGATAAGGGGGAGCGTTCATAACTAATAACAAGTCCCCATGTCATGATCTGGGAGCTGGTTGGTGGCCCCCCAAAGAAAGAGCAGATGCACTAAGGAATGGGGGCTTTCCACTGTAAGTACTCCATAAACCTTTGACAAAGCACCAACAGTAAATGCTAAGTGCTAACTACCTTATAACAAACAGTAGTATTTGTTACCTTCACTGTATTTTCTAATACACAGACAAATCAAAGAGTCATGCCAGGCTTGGTAGCGCACGCCTTTAATCCCAGCACCGGGGAGGCAGAGGCAGGTGGATCTCTAGGTTCAAAGCCAGCTTGATCAATTCCAGACCAGCCAGGGCTACAGAGAGAAACCTTATCTCAAAAAACAAATGAATATTAAAATTTTAAAAAGGAGAAGTCATAATTTTCTACCTAACTACTGGCTCCTAAATGTGAAGAATACATTTTGTGGCCATGCCTCTCACCATCTGAACAAGGATGCAAATGCAGAACCATCAGGAGAACAAGACCAGCACATTTTTGACTCAGCAGCATCTCTAACAGTGCCTCTAGGCTGATAGGAAAGTCAAGCTGGGGAATAAACTCCCTCTAGGTACAAACAATTTACCAACATGTTCTCATCAGTTCTGCCTTACAACAGTTGTTAAAGAAAGGTTGGTCAAAATTCAATAATAGTGTACTTAAAACCTTTTATTTTATAACGTAAAAATCCATTTTCTAGTCGATCAGGACAGTGACCATTTGATTCACAAAGTATGTCACAGAATTTCTTTTCTCCTATGGTGCTTTTTCTTTTCTTTTCTTTTCTTTTTTTTTTGGAGACAAGGTCTCACTATGTTGCCAAGGCAAGCTCATGATCCTCCTGCCTCAGCAGCCTCTTGAGTACTGAGATTACAGGTATGAAAAAGCATGCCTGGCTGGATTGGCCATGGAATTTCTTTAAGTAGTAAACTGTCCTACAGCACATAAAAGTATTAAACCAATCCTGATACTTTCTAATGCGTCTCATTTAAACCCAGGAACAGAAGCTTGGTAATATATTTCAGTGGAGAAATGAACTCAACGGGTACACATGACACAAGACCTGACTTTGAGTATCTTTCTAGAAGCTCCTAACTAAAGATCTAGTCCACTGGAGATTTAAGCTACAGGCTTCAAAGACAGATCAGCCCTCTACTGGATTCCTCACTCCCATTTTCAGTCTAACTATACCTATATACAACAAACAAACACTACTACACAGCCAGTGGGTAATAGTATTGCATAGAAATTTACCTAATTTCCAATTTCTGCTTATTCATTTACCACTGGAATAAATATATTTGATAAAGGGGCAGATTTTTTTCCTTCATAAATATGCAAATAAATTAAAACCTTTGGCACCAATCTGGGTATTTGATTATGAAGCCATAATATGGACATAATATGGACACTCCATAATATGGAGTAATAACAATATGGACATAATAAGGATACTCCACAATATGGAGTAATAATAATATGGACATAATATGGTCACTCCACAATATGGAGTAATAATAATCATATGGACACAATATGGACACTCCACAATATGGAGTAATAATAACAATATGACATAATATGGACACTCTAAAATATGGAGTAATAATAATATGGACATAATATGGACACTCCACAATATGGAGTAATAATAATATGGACATAATATGGTCACTCCACAATATGGAGTATTAATAATATGGATATGGTATGGCCACTCCACAATGTGGACTAATAATAGTATGTACAGAGTATGGTCACTCCACAATGTAGAGTAATAATAATATGGACATGGTATGGTCCCTCCATAATATGGAGTAATAATAATATGGACACAGTATGGTCACTCCACAATGTGGAGTAATAATTATATGGACAAAGTATGGTCACTCCACAACGTGAAGTCACAATAATATGGACATGGTATGGTCCCTCCACCCTGCTCTGTAATGTGTAACGGCCCAGTTTTAAAGACACCATGACAGCAACCAAAGCTGTACCTGGATTTCATCGCACTTGATTAGCTTCTCCACCTCTCCTTGACTCAGGAGAATGAACTCTTCATGCTGCACCACTTCAGGAAAATGCTTCTGGCTAAAAACCTCAGCTGCTTGCATCAGGTCAACGCAATTGTGAGTTTCAGCAAAATCCCTGATACCCAGGCAATTAGAAGGGTCCAACTGACTTTCTAAGAACTCACAGCAGGCTTGTTTCACACCTAGGACAAACACAGGCAGTGAGCAGACTTCAGCATACTTTGCCAACTGTGAAGTGGTCTTACAGTCTCGGATTTTAACATCTTCTCTACATGTTATCTATCAGAAGAACACTGGCTCCACACCTTAACACACAAATTAGAAAATTTATGGTCAAGGCATTCAATTTATCTCTGTCTTATGTACTACATCACTTTTAAAAGTCCTTTATCTCTGCTTCTGCTTCATCTTTAAAATGAGTGTAGCAAGTCTGACCTAGTTTCAAGGACACTCACACCATCAGAAGCTGTAAATTCTTAGCTACTGGAACCAATCTAAAAATAGTAACTAACTTACAATTTTCTTATTTTCTCCTCTATATAAAGGGTTTTTTTTTTGTTTGTTTGTTTTAAGATTTACTTACTTTTTTTTTATGTGTATAAGTATTAGGTCTGCATGTATATAAATGAACCATGGCATGCAGTGCCCAAGGAGATACTTGTCAGACAGATCCCTTAGAACTGGAGCTAAAGGCAGTTGTGAGTCACCATGTGAATGCTGGGAATCGAATCCAGGTTCTCTAGAAGACAAGAGCTCTTAACCACTGAGCCATCCATCTCTCTAATCCCTATATCAAACTTACTTTAAACTCCAGTGAGGCTGGGTGTGGTGGCACACACTTTAATCCCAGCACATGGGAGGCAGAGGCATGTGGATCTCTCTCTGTGAGTTAGAAGCCAGCCTGGTCTACAAACCAAGTTCCAAGACAGCCAGGGGTGTTACATAGAGAAACTCTATCTCAATAAACAAACAGACAAACAAGTCCTCCAGTGAAGGAAAACCATCTCACAACTCTCAAACTAGAGAATTCAGAATAGAAGCTTGGGATGTAGCGTAACAGGAAAGCAGCTCTGCTAGTGGAGCATCTCAGCATGCACAAGGCCCTGGCACTGGAAAAAAGAATGCGCGGTGCATGAACTCAATGCTTTTTTGTTTTGTGTTTTGAGGCAGGGTCTTACTATGTAGTCCTTGCTGGCCTGGAGCACATGATGTAGACCAGACTGGACTCAAACCCACAAATATCTGTCTGTATCTCTCTCCTGAGTGCTGGGATTAAATGCATGTGCCACAGCATCTTGCATAAATTAATTCTTAATTTTGTAACTCTGTAAGACATGGTGGTGCTTGTCTCTAATTCCAGTGCTCACGAGGCAGAGGCAGGTGGATATGCTTGAGTTCATTGCCAGCCTGGCCAGTGAGTTCCTGGACAGCCACAGCTACATAGTTAAACCCTGTCTCAAAAAACAAAACTAAAACCAAACAAGGGTACTGGAGAGATGGCTCAGCCATTAAAAGCACCTGTTACTCTTTTTTTTGTGGTTTGTTTTTTCAAGACAGGGTTTCTCTGTGTAGTTTTGGTGCCTGTCCTGGATCTCACTCTGTAGACCAGGCTGGCCTCGAACTCACAGAGATCCGCCTGCCTCTGCCCAGTGCTGAAATTAAAGGCGTGCACCACCATTTGCCCTTGTCACTCTTAAAGAAATCTAGATTCAGTTCCCAGCATCCAGAACACAGCTCACAATTGCTTGTAACTCCAGTTCCAGGGGATCTGACCCCCTCTTCTGATCTCTGTGGCCACCAAAGGTCATACTTTCAAGCATAACAATTATTCACATAAAAAAATAATAAAAATAAACGTAAATACATTTTTTAAAAAGATATTTTACATGATTCCAAGACTTAGATGTATAATAAGGTTTATAATGACAAGTCCTCTTAGCCTCTCCATGCCCACAGCCATCTAATGACAAGGTCAACAGTATCTCTCCAGGCAATGAATGCTGTTAGTTTCTGGGCAATTCTTACATGAGTATTATGTAGGTATGCATGTATGTAGGTATGCATGTATTAAGGAAATTCCTGTATTTTCCATTCTTCTGTTTTGTTTGTTTGGTTTAATTATCCTATGTGTATGGGTGTTTTGCCTGCATGTGTATCTGTGTACCATTTTCATGCCTGGTGCCCAGAAGGTGGTACTGGATTCCCTGGAAATGGAATTACAAATAGTTGTACATCACCCACTGGGTGCTGGGACTCAAACACAGGTTGTCCTGAAGAGCAGCCCGCTCTTAACCACTGAGGCACCTCTTCAGCCCTTTGGTTTGGTTTTGAGACATAGTCTCATTTTATAGACTAAATTGGCTTAAAACTCACACAATCCTCCTGTCTCAGCTTCCTAAGTGCTGGGATTACTACTGTTAGCTACCCCACCTGGCTCTTCCATATTGTCAAAAGCAGAAAGAGTTTAAATGTTTTCTTTTACAAAAGCCAAATACTCATATCTGGAGAGATTCTTCTGCACTGCTCTTAAATACATCTGATCTTTCATGCTTAAAGATTCAAAAGTCGTGCTTCTAGAGAGGTCTCTGAAAGTCTCTTGATTAATTTTACATCAATGAAAAACACTTCCAGGGCTAATGAGTCATGAACAAGGACACCTTTTATCAACTGTACCTTTCAGCTGAAGTAGACAGGCTGCAGGGAGCAGTTCTTGAACATTCTCCACTGTCACGTGTACCGTTTCTGTGTATACAAAGTCCAACAGAATTTCCATAGTAGAAGCAGTTAAACCTTGAATGTCAACATATGGCTTCCCCTTCTCTGATAGCTGAAAAGTCATGAGGTAGACAAGAATGGTACTTTTAATTCCACAATCTAAGCCTAAGAGCTTAAAGGGATGCTGGTACTAATTAAATACACATCTTTTAAGAACAATAGTCTGGGGCTGGAGAGCTAGTTTAGTGGTTAAGGGTACCAGTGGCTGCTCTTCCAGAGGACCTGGGTTCAATTCCCAGCACACATGGCGTCTCACAGTCATCCCTAACACCAGTTTCAGTGGATTGATGCCATTTTCTGACTTCCATAGGCAACAGCACACACATAAAGCACAGTCATACATGCAGGCAAAACACTCATAAAATAACTTTATAAAAATGTTTAAATCAGGGGGCTGGAGAGATGGCTCAGAGGTTAAGAGCACTGGCTGCTCTTCCAGAAGTCCTGAGTTCAATACCCAGCAACCACATGGTGGCTCACAGCCATCTATAATGAGATCTGGTACCCTCTTCTGGCCTGCAGGCATTCATGGAGGCAGAACGTTGTATACATAATAAATAATAAATATTTTTTAAAAAAATGTTTAAATCATCATCTATTTTATTTGATTTGTATATAGCAAGTATGGCATATATTTGTAAATCTGCAAATAAAGTGGGCAGTTGACTGTATCCCTAGGAGTGAACAGTAGAATATCAAATATTTTAGAGACTAATTAACAACCCGATTCCATATTAAAACCAACATAGATGTCTTAGAGAACAGAATACAAAAGTTTCATAAAGCTACCACTAGTGTCCATGTGCCTTTATGATAAAACATTATCTCTCTTCTCCTGCCTACCACCCCTACGCTAGGTAGTTGTGGCTGGCCTGGTTTTCAGTGTGAAGCCCAGGCTGCCCTTGAACTTGTAACCACCCTCTTGCCCCAGACTTCTGAGGGCTGAGATTACAAGCATTTGCCACCATGTGTGGATAAAATAGAAACAGGACTCTGAGGTTTATAGCTACAACCTCCTCCGAGATTACCACATTCCTCTCATCTGCCGTCAGAGACCATCAAGGATGGCAAAAGGGCATGCAGACCACTGTAAGGGGCTCTTCTGTTAACTGCTTGAGCCTGGGGGAGGGGCAACAGGACTGCAGTGAGCTAGAGATGCTCTAGGCTGGATGTGACATCCTATATCAAAAGCAAATGCAAGCTGGGCGGTGGTGGCACAGGCCTTTAATCCCAGCACTCAGGAGGCAGAGGCAGGCGGATCTCTATGTTTGAGGCCAGCCTGGTCTACAGAGTGAGTTCCAGGGCAGCCAGGGCCATTACACAGAAAAACCCTATCTTGAAAAACTGGAAAAAGAAAAATCAGTCTATTGGAGCACAACTCAGCTGTCTGGTGGTTTTTCAAAATTTTGAAAAGGCACCTGTGACCTCAGAGCCTTAGAGCAGAGACAGGCAGATCCCACGACTCACTCGTCAACCAAGCAGCAAGCAGAGAGCTCAGTGAGAGACCCTGTCTCAAAAAGTAAGGTGGAGAGTGACTAAGGAGGACACGTGGCAATGGCCTCACAAGGGTGAGCACACTCACACCCATGCGTTCTCACACACCACCAACTCCTATTACAACACTCTATGTACTTCCATTATTAATTAAATGGCTTTATCATCTTTGTTTCTCCATCAGCCCAGAGAGTAACAAAAAAAAAAAAAAAATTCTTTACAAAACCAATCCCGTACATAAAGAAAAAAAAACCATTAGTGATACATGTTGTCTTTAATCCCAGGTAGAGGGAGGCACATCTCAAGTTCAAGGCCAGCCTGGTCTACAGGAGTTCTAGGACAGGCACAGAGAAGCCTTGTTTAAAACAAAGAAAGAATTGTGTATGAGAAGAAATGAGTTATTTTCCAAGACTCTACAAATTTCTCGGTGTTGAAAAAACAGTGCAGACAGACTTTCTGCAAGATGACAGCAAACAGGACATACACTATCAGCAGCTGGCGGTCGTAGCCGATTTCACGCTCAGCACTTGTGGTGAACACCCTTTACCCACCCAGCTAAATGCCAATGCTCTGGGGGCAGACATCATGGAGAGCAGTGTAGGCTAGAGATCTGTGCTGCTGTATTATTCAAGGCAGTTTTTAAATTAGCCTGGATTAGCCAGAATGACCTGAGTGCTTTCTATTTCTCTTACCAGCCTTATGACTGAGCAAAGGAGTTTAGAACTAGGCTTTAGAGTCACAAGCTGCAGAGGCAAAGTCCATCTGCATGCAGAATTCCAAAGCTCTGTGACCTTGGGCAAGACATTTTTTGAGACCCTTCTTCATCTGTAAAATGAAATGTAATATTTACCCCTAGGGTGAATGACGAACTTGGCACTGTACCCGGGCCCATAAATATAGTTATTATTATCATACTTCCGCTCCTATCTGGTTCTAGTGCAACTACTTCTTCACTACGGTGACGGGTACTAACTAAAGAAAATACTGGTGGTTAGAGATGCTTTTTAAAGAGTCTTATCATAGCCAGGCATGGGTGGCCTACATCTGTAATCTCTGTACCTGAGGAGGCTGAGGCAGAAAGATGGAGTATTTCAGACCAACTTGGGCTATATAGTGAGATTCTGTCTCAAAGACAGAAGCACACACACCAAACCAGAGGGCTGGAGATGGTTAAAAGTGCTTACTATTCTTGAAGCACCGCATCAGATGGCTCACAACCACTGTAACTCTAGTTCCAGGGGATCTGACATGCTCTGGACTCTAAGGACACCGGCTGGCGCGCACGTGCGCACACATACAAATTTTTTTAAAATCTTTTTTTAAAAAGATTTATTCATTTATTTAATGTGCAGTGGTGTTTTGTCCATATATATTCTGTGTGAGGGTATCGATCCCCTGGAACTGGAGTTACAGACAGTTGTGAGCTGTCATGTGAGTACTGGGAATTGACCCCAGGTCCTCTGGAAGAGCAGCCAATGCTCTTAACTGCTGAGCCATCTCTCCAGCCCCAATTTTTTTTTAAATCTTGAAAACAAAAAACTAAAAAGTCAGCATAATGAAATAATTTATGTCTAAGTTTAAATACATAATAATTATTCATATATCTTAAACTTAAAATATTTATAAAGACTTGTTCAAATATTTTTATTTTTACTTGTTAGAAACTTAAAAAACACTTTATTGTGTAATGAGCTCACAAACAAAAGTATCACACAGCTAGATGAGTCACTCAAACACTTGCCTGCTCCCCAATTCTGTATTTCTCAGTGAGCTTTCAGACCGTTAGGATGGCCATCTGAAGCCGTGGCACTTCCCTTAGGGCTTTATACTCTCACTATCAATTACATTTTGATTCACTATTTCACCACACAGAAAGAAAAACCCATGACACAGTTAAAACTAGAAAACCAATTAGCTTTATATTCTTTCACGACTCACATGCCCTGCAGAGGTGGAGGCCAGTGGGTTCTTTCCTTCTACCTTTATGTGAGTTCTGGGGACCAAACTCATGTGTCACATCAGGCTCCTTTACAGGCCTAGCCATCTCAAATGTACATAGATATAGACATAGACAGACAGACAGACAGACAGACAGACACACACACACACACACACACACACACACACACAGGTCAGAGTTGGTTTTCTCCTTCCACCATGTGGGTCCCAGCAATTGAAATCGGGTTCATCGGGTCTGGTGGAAAGTGTCTTTACTTGCTGAACCACCTTGGTGGCCCTGTTTGTTTTGTTTTAATTAATTAATTAATTGTTTTTGGAGATAATGTCTCATATAGCCCAGAATGGCCTAAAACTCTGTATGTAGGCAAGGATGGTCTTGAACTTGTAGCTTTGTGTATGCTGGGCAAGCACTTGATCAATTAAACTCGACCCCCTGCCCTTATTTTAGTTTTTTTGAGATAGAGTCTCACCATGAGGCCAGCCTTGAATTCCTGATCCTCCTGTGTCCATTTCCCAATGCTGGCATTACAGGCATGTGCGACCACACCAGGCTAACTTAATACTGCATAGCCATTCATTAAATTCCCCTCTTCTCCTCATTTGAAATCACCTTGAAATCTACATTGGTGGAAGGAATACTCATTTCCTATGATTATTGGTAATTTAAAAGAGGAAGCCATTAAACATCTTAGTCAGAGCTTACCTATTTAACTAACACATTATTCAAATTCAATGGTTTACCAAACTATTTTTTTTCATTGCTAAGTGTTTTTGTTTTGTTTTTGAGATGGGTATTATTCTGTAGCCCACACTGGCCTCAAATTTATGATGATCCTTCTGCTTCCCAAGTGTCGGGATTATAAGTGTGGGCCACTATATCTGGTTTCAAGTTTATGTTTTATTTATTTATTTATTATGAAAGCTTGTTTGGAAGTTCTAACAGGGCAGGGCTCCTATGCTCTTGGCCAAAGAATGGTCTTCTGTTGGGAAACATCATCATCTTCGACTGAGCAGCCCCTTCAGAAGACACACAACAAACAGTGAAGAAAGAAAGGGACACGCACCTGGCTGGTCAGACAGACCAGCCAAGTCACCCACATGTGCTATTTTGTTCCTTGAAATGAGAGAACGACAGGGTTCCACAGGTGACCTCACTTTTGCAGCGGTGACTTGCACTCACCTCACTCGTGAACATGGCACAGAAATAGTCACTGCAGGCAGCCAGCACAATCCGGTGGGCAGGGAAGTCCTTCTGCTCCACTCTCAAGGTCACATCGCAGAGGGTGTTGCTCTTCCTGAGAGAGTTCATTGAGTTGAGGATGGACTTGGCATGAGTATTTGTCATTATGTCTTTGGGGGCCATAATGCCGCCCATCAAGCACTATGAAGAAAGAACAAAGGAATCCTTGGGCAATGCAGCTACAAGAGAAAAGAAATAATATTTGAAGTGGGAAACTGAACACACAATTAGCGTTACAAATTAAGGAACTAAAAAAGGGCTTCCTTAAACACAAACTTCCACGAGAACAGAGCATTCCCAACGCTGGCAGCACTATCACAATCTAGCTAACACCAACTTCAATTAGTTATGTCTTCTTCCTCTGAATTCTACTAGTTCTACATGTTTGCATTCAACCAAGCAAGGACCAAAATATTCAAAAAGTATTGATTTTAAACATGTACAGACTTTTATTATTTTCCCTAAACAATACTATCTTAGTCAGGGTTACTATTGCTGTGTTAAATATCAAAAAAGCAACTTGGGAGTCGAGTGTGGTAGCGCATGCCTTTAAATCCCTGTACTTGGGAGGTAGGCTGATCTCTTGAGTTTGAGGCCAGCCTGGTTTACAGAGTGAGTTCCAGAACAGCCAGGGTTACACAGAGAAACTCTGTCTCAAAAAACAAAACAAAACAAACAAACAAAAAAAGAGCAACTTGGGGAGGAAAGGGTTTATTTGGCTTACATATACTGAGTCACAGTCCACTGAGGGAAGAAGAGGTAGGAACTCAAACCAGGTGGGAACTGATACTCCAGGAGGTAGGAGCTGATACAGAAGCCGTGGAGGGGTAGCTTACTAGCTTGTTCCTCATGACTTGCTCAATTTACTTTCTTTTCTTTTTTTCGTTTTTGGTTTTTCAAGACAGGGTTTTTCTGTGCAGGCCTGGCTATCCTAGAACTCACTCTGTAGACCAGGCTGGCCTTGAACACACAGAGATTTGCCTGCCTTTCCCTCCACTACCACCACCCAGCTAGCTAGCTCAGCCTACTTTCTTATAGAACACAGGACCTGCCGGCCCAGGGGTGGCACAGTGAGCTAAGCCCTCTCCTGTCAATCACTCATTAGGAAAATGCCCTACCAGCCTGATTGCAGCCTCATCTTCTGTAGGCACTCTCTTAATTAAGGTGCCTTCCTCTCAGATGACCACACTTGTGTCACGCTGACAGAAAACTAACCAGCATAAAACAACTTTGTTTCAGGTATGAACTGCCTTGGTGTACACGGGAGGCTGTTCATGGAGTATATGCAAATACTGTGCATGTCACTCTGCATGCCTTCAGAGCCAGGAGTGCTGGTGCATGCCCTGTCATCCAAGCACTCAGCAGACAGAGACAGACTGCTGCAAGCTGGAGGCCACCCTAGTCTACACAATGAGTTCCAAGCCAGCCAGGACTCCATCTCAAAAAAACAAACCAAAGACCAGCATACTCAGATTTCGGTATCTGTGGATTCCTGGAGCCAATTCCCTAGGGGTATCAGAGAACGGCCAGAACTGCAAAGTTCACTTGTATGCATCCACTGAATAATTATGTATCTGAAAGGCAATGTGAGGGATACTTTCCTGAGTGGACAGACTTTAGTCATACTATGGGCATGCGATGGAGGTGGTTGAGAACAATCTTTTACTTGGGATGCAAAACTTTCTGAAATGAACCAAGAAAAGAAACTCTTCTTCCAAGGTTCACAATCATAGTTTCTGAAAAGTAAAACTGAGGTTCTAAGTTCTCATCTTTCGTGCAGTTACATCAAAAGCACTCTCAACCCTCCCTCCAACAAGTCTGCAACATCTATTTTTACAAAACAAGGGGATGATTCTCTAAAGTAAATGGTTTCTGTTTAAAAGCTTTCCTTAAGTCAACATAGTTTCAATTGTGAGCTGCAAGAAACTCTAGGGATTTGCTGAATTCTCAGTAAGATTATGAAATTTTCCTGGTGTCTTACTACAGGATTCAGCCTGTGATCGGAACTTAAGGTTGGTGTCAAAACTTACAGTAACCTCAGGCTAACAACCTTTCTCCCAGCACAAAGCCTGAGCACATTTGTCTCCTTTCAGAAATGGCATATTCTAGAACTTCTGCTAATATCTGAATAGAGGGGTTCCATTCTGAATGGGGGGAGGGGCATCAAATTCTAGAAGACTAAAATTAAGAGTAAAAAATAATGGCGTTCTTCCCTGCTAACGCCAAGCTTACCATCACCAAATATTAGAGCGACGTAGGTAGGCAAGGAGTTAGATAGGCGGTAATCGTGGAATGCTGTATCTGTATCTTGGTAACTGTGTCTCCTGGTTAGTAGGAACTTAACGCCAGAACCAAGGAAACCAACCAAGCTGCACTAAGCCTTCCATAGTCAGCATGCACCCCTGTGGCGAAGCATCCGAGAAGCTGTATTTGGGATATTCCCACTGTATGAGAAACCAAGGCACCAGAGTACTTAACAAATTGCCAACAGGTACGTTAAAGAAGGGTCTGCATCCTCAAAAGACTGGCTTCATTACCAGTGAACCGAAATGTGTTGCGGTTTCGACACCAGCATCTTGATTTTTTTTT
>CABHPQ010165783.1:0-26037 GCA_902168405.1 Peromyscus aztecus | reverse complement strand
TAATAAGCCTCGGAGAAAAATGTAAGATGTTTGTTCATCAAAACCACGTCCAAAATAAGCTGTCTGAGGATCTTCCGAGTGACCTGGTGCGTGGGCAGCCTTCACTCTCGGCTTCCAGCCCTGCCAGAAGGGACAGTTACCTTTGCCCTTGGGCTGAGCATGGCAGTGGCGCAGCCCCAGCCACCTGCCAAGGCATCTGTAAATCGGTTCTCCTTCCGAACTAGTCTTGCAGCCACCCGTAAATGCCTGACTGTTTCCTAACCATCTTTGTTTCCTAGTGTAGGTGTGGCACCTAAAGAAACACTCTAGGTTAGGTAACTTCACTGAAAACTGTGTTTCTGCCCCCAGCGTAACTATGCCCATATACCTAGATTGCAAAGTCTATTAAATGAGGAACTGTGACAGCGTTCATCCCCCACTCCCCATGTCTAGCACATCATCATCAATAATCAAGCCATTAGTACATCTTCCTTTCACTTTTTAATAAAAAATTTTTATTTTTCTCTGTGTACGAGTGTTTTTGCCTTTATGTATATTTGTGTGCCATATGCATGCCTGGTGCCCCTGGAGGCCAGAAGAGGGTATAGGATCTTCTGGAACTGGAGTTACAAGTGGTTTTAAACCACATGTGGGTGCTGGGAATCAAACCCAGGTCCCCTGGAAGAGCAACCAGTGCTCTTAATCACTGAACCATCTCTTCAACTCCGTCTTTGCACTGTAATACAAACCCTACCTGTAAGTCCTAAATATTCACTTTTCTGCGTTTAACTTAATTGCGTGTTGAAGGATACAAGGGTTTGCGGGCCTTAGGTAAACTACAAATTACTTGTGGCCCCTTCTTAGCCTGAGTTTAGTTGAGAAAAGTAGACCATAAAACTGGGCAAAGGATACTCTGCCTACATTCTATTGATAGTATCAAAAGTAAGTTATGCAAAGTATATATTAAAAATATACTGCCTGTAGTAATCAGTGCATTATCATCGTCATGATGATAATGCACTGAACTTCTAAAACTGTAAGTGAGCCACCTCAGTTAAATGTTTTCTTTATGAGAGCTGCTGTGATCATGGTGTCTCTTCACAGCAATATAATCCCTAACTAAGACACTAACATTTATTTATTTATTTGGGGTGTGTGGGTGTGTGGGTATGTGTCTGTGTCTGTACACATACATGTGTAGAGTTGGTTCTCTCATTCCACCATATGAATCCAAGGATTCAACTTGGGCCATTAGGATTGGTGGCAAGAGCCCTTATCCATTGAGCCATCTCACTAACACTGTAGCTCGTCATTGCTTTTCTGTGCGTTTTGTCTTTTTGCACTGGTTATTTTTAAGATCTATAACTTCATTGTCATTAGCAAAGATGCACTGTTTCTAGATGTCTTTTTCTATTTATCCTGCCAGGCATTCATCTAGTTTCAGATTTCTGAGTCGCTAGTGTTTATTTTCTATCTGGAATCAACTGTATGCTATACTTCTTAGTAAGTCTCTATTCCCTCCATGCCACTCTGCACCACTGTCCCTCCAAATCCTCTTTCTGTGCTTTCATTTGTTGTGTGTGTGTGTGTGTTTATGTCCATGCACATCCATTGCAGCTTGCACCCAAGACTTCATGGATGCTGCCCAAGCATTCCATCAGCAGACTATATACCCAGGCCTTTTAACTTTTTAAAATTTGTACATAGGATCTTGCTAAATTACCCAAGCTGTACTCAAATTTAGGAGCTTCCTGCCTTAGCTAAGAAGCTAAGATAATAGGTTTATACCTCCATGCCTGGCTCAGGTTGCATAAAGTCTATTGTTAACTAATGTCTAGTAATCCCAGAAAATCTAAATGTTGACATTTCCCCAAAGCTAGGTATCTTATTAGTATCTTTGGATTTTTTGAAGATGATTTGGGCCCTTTACTCAGGAAAACAGAAATCACAAGATATCACAATGGAGAAGATTTAGTATTATGTGTTAATGGACTGAAAAATCTGAAACCAGGTTTGGTGCCTCATGCCTGTCATCCTATCATTGGAAAGACAGATACAGGAAGGATCACCCCAAGTTCAAAGCCATCTGGGGGTGTATAGTGAGACCCTATCTCAAATAGACTCCCCCCCCAAAAAAAAGGTCAAGTGTAGAAGGCCAAGGACACTGAGCACTGAGCTAACCCAAAAGAGATTGTGCTTCATGGATCAACTACCACCCCTAGGGCTAGCAAAAGGGAGTATCAGGTTTGTGCTATAGCATTTCAGAAGCACAGAAGCATGGCCCAGCTGGGATATAGCTCAGACCTCTAGGAAGCTCTGCAGCTGGCCCTGCTACTGCTCAAAGGGGATGATGTTGTGGGCAAGAATGATGTGATAGGAAGGAATAATGTCAAAAGTAACTTTAAATAATGTTAAAAGTAACATTAATCCTTGCTAATTGCTGGGGTAAAATAGCAACATATACTAAAGGCAAATAGAGAGAGGAAAGTCCCTTCTCTTTCTGCCTTCTAATCTTCCTCTATTAACTTTTTGCTTTCTCATGTATTTATTTATTTATTTACTTACTTACTTACTTACTTACTTACTTATTTATTTGCAGGAGTTGGGGTTGAATCTACAGCAGCTTGCTACATAGTAGGTAAGTGCTCTACCACCGAGCTATATCCCCAGTAGCTGCCCCTCTTTTGAAAACAGGTCGGTCTAAGTTGCCAAAGCTAACCTTGAACTTGTGATCCACCTGCCTCAGCCTCCCAAGTAACTAGAATCACAACTCTATGCTACCAGTCTCAGCTCCTCAGTCCTTTGTAGGCAAAACCCTGTGAGAAATACTAGCAAGCATCAGAAAAATGAAATGTGTGGGGTCTGAACCTTAGCACCACAAAGGAAAGTGTAGAAGAGTGAGTTGGGAGCTAAGAGACAACACCTTAATAATCAGTATCACATCAGCATGTACTTGTGCAGAATTAATAATGGCCCAAATTAGACCCAAATTAATGCTATCTTGTAGCTTTTATAGACCTACAGGCCCTTTTGAGGAGAGTCTCAGGATACCATGTCAATTTTCTGCTCTATCACGATTACTGCTAGTGTGTTAAAAACAATTTCATTTTAATTTTTCTTTATTCTTGAGAATTTCATACATGTATACAAGGAAATATGATCATCTCCAACCCCATTTCCCTCCTCTAACTCTCCCCATATGCCTGTATGCCCCCTCAACATGTCCCCTCCCAACTAAGGACTTTTTTTTTTTTTTTTTTTTTTGGTTTTTTGAGGCAAGGTTTCTCTGTATAGCACTGGAAATGATTTTTTTTATAACCTATTAAATCCAATTAGTGCTGTCCATATGTAGTGTGGGGTGGGGGAACTGGAACACAATAATATACCAGTAGGAACAGCCTCAAAAAATTATTCTCCCTCCCCCAGCAGGTATCAGCCACCAACAACTCAGTAAGGCATGGGTCCTGGAGAGTCCCCCACCCATCTATGCTGAAATTGTGCCTTGCTTCATGTTGTGCAGGTCTTGTGCAAGTAACCACATCTGCTTTGAGTTCATCACTGCAATAGACATGTCAGTGTGGGGTTTTTGTTGTTGTTGTTGTTGTTTTGATTTTTGTTTTTTAGGAGTATGGCATGTCTGCTTTACTTACATACTTACCATAGAATCATAAACAGGAGCAGCTATGAAAAAAGACTTGCATAAATAAGGATAAGGAGACTCTGTCCAAACATTAGCTCTCACATCATCAGACACAAAATGGTCTGGATTATAGATTATATGCAATAGGTGAGAATTCTTTATACTCTACACTCATTCCCTATATATTGCCTAATGTGGCCCACTATGAGAAGACAAACTTTCCATTCTAATGTTTAAACTCCCTGTTACTGAAAATCCAGCTTTTCTTTACTCCTCTTATTCATCTCAACTCAAAGCCTTTAGATTTTTAGTGGAAAATGGACTTTAGCTAGGTGTCCAACATTTTATCCTATAGTGTAATTTTCATGAATATTTTTAAATATTGAAGGATGTTTGTTGCACATTTGTAGAACATTAAGAATAAACATTTTTTCATCTGGGTGGTGGTGGTGGTGGTGGTGGTGGTGGTGGTGGTGGTGGTGGTGGTGCACGCCTTTAATCCAGCACTCAGGAGGCAAAGGCAGGATGATCTCTGTGAGTTTGAGACCAGCCTGGTCTACAGACTGAGTTTCAGGACAGCCAAGGCTATACAGAGAAACCCCCGTCTCAAAAAAAAATAAATAAATAAAATAAACATTTTCCCCAGGTGTAGTGGCTCACACCTTTAATGCCAACACTCAGGAGACAGAAGCAGGCAGGTCTCTGAGTTCAAGACCAGTCTGGTCTACATAGCAAGTTCCAGGACAGCCAGAATTACATAGAAAGACCCTTTCTCAAAACAAAACAAAAGCATTTTTCAAGTTTTAGAAGTTTATAACCACAGAAATTCAATATGAGACTCTTAGTCTTGTGTCTTTGGTGACGGAGAATGATACTCTTCTACCACAATTACATTTTATTAATAATTATAAAGACACCAACTTCATGACATATTTCATCTGTTTAATATTTATGCTTTAATATATTAGTCTGGAATATTTTTCTGCATCTGCATAATTATTTATACTATATAGCACTCTATCAATATAGCACTCTATCAATTATATAACATAAAAGACATCTACAGGTAAATATTAAAATGGCAATGTAACTAGACATTAACAAGATAATAATAACCTGGTATTCATTTAATGGGAGAGTCCAGTATTTCCTGATAATCTTCCCTCCTTACATTCCTCCAGTACAGTTTATAGCCAGCAAGGACAAATACACTAATCATAATGATCACCCCTCCAAAAACATCGTAAACACTAGGAAATATGTGTAACACTAGAAGCTGTAAGACCATAGCGACCACAATCTCCAGATGCTGTACTGTGCTGACCAAAGCTGGGTGGAATTTGTCTAAGGCATAATAAACTCCTAAGAATGCTGCAGTAGAACAGATGCATATAGCAATAAGATAGCTCCAGGTTTCTCCATCTAAAGGGATAATCGGTTCTTGAAGAACAAACATAGTAGAAACTCCCCAGACTGTTCCAGTCCAACCAAAGGTAAACAGTGCAGTCCACATGCTGATCTTCTCCCTGATGGATCGGTACACGATCATAGAAAGAGCAGTGGTCAGTCCGGCCATCACAGTCATAGTGTACCCAAAGGCTTCTTTCCAGGCATTTAACAAAGAGTTGTCTTCATCAGCGATATTGGGAATCATGACAAGACAAACGCCTACGATACTGCAAACCACTGTAGCCATGTCAACATAAGCCATTTTCTCATCTACAAGTAAAAATGCTAAAATGGCACTGAAAACTGTGGTTGTGGCTCTCCACATCGTGGTCCCATTGCTGGGAGGAACTATTGAGAAGGAGGTATAAGCACAGGTGATAGAAATAACATTGCATACACCATAAAAGAAAAGTCGTAATCTGTATCCGCTGGGTCCAAAAGGAGCTTCCTGGTAATAACACACAACTAACACCGATAAGACCTGCAAGACAGAACGGATAAAAATCAGTTCTAGAGATGGAACTTTAGAACGATCAGAAACAAGCCTAGTGATGAGAGCCACACAGCCATGAGCCAAGGCAGATCCAAACAGCACTATCCACATTTTTCGGGACTGAAAAATGTTTTTTTCTGCAAAGCTCTGGAATTGTGCCATCCCACTGGCTCTTGGGTCTTCTGTTAGTGGAGGCTGAGTGTCCATGGTTCCAAACAAAGTTCTTCCTTTTCTCTTCATTTCACTCAGCAGACTTTTCTTCGGATTTTCTTCCATAAATTTGCCATAGTCTTCATTGATTTCCTCATACCTGTCGTCCCCAGGTTGGGGATAATGAGAGGTATATTTCACCATGACTGTGTTGGGATGTATTTTCACCCGTTTTTTAACTGGATATTTTTTGGATGGAGAAGTATCCATTTCTTCAGATAACAAATTCTATTTAGAGAAAAAAAAAGAAAAATATACGTGTTTATTGCATTGAAAACCACATTACTATTTTACATATATATACTATTTCAATGATGGAAGGTAGAGATTATAACAGGAATCTGGAAAGAAAACGTAGTAGGAAATTTGATCTGGCATATGCATTATCATATATATGAAGCCCAATGGAATTTCCACCCTCTTATCACTCCTATTGTAAACCTATTCCATTGTCTCCCTGTATTTGTTCTTACTTAGCTCTTTTGTTTGCTTGATTAATTGGTTTTTTGAAATAGGAACTCTTGATCCTCCTGCCTCCAACTCCCAATTGCTAGGATTAGAAGCATATATCATAGACCCAGCTTGTCTCTTTCAGCCTTATGCCTCATTTTTACATGACACACTGATATTTTCCCATCTTCTCATTTCTACCCATCTTAAAAGAAAAACACAAAAAATAAAAAGCCACATCAATCACACCTTGCCTTTTTATTGTGTCCATTTGTCTATGCTCTAAAATTGTAAATACATAAATCCAAAGTATACTAAAGATGGGTGTGTGTGTGTGTGTGTGTGTGTGTGTGTGTGTGTGTGTAGGTATGCAGGTATCCTCACAGGCCAGAAAAGGGAGTTGAATTTCTAAGAATTGGTGTTGTAGGTTGTTGTGAGCCACCCAACATGGGTGCTAGGACCCAAACTGAAAGAACAGGAAGTGCTTGTAGTAGCAGGAAGTGCTTGAGCCTCTCATCAGTCCCCAAGAGTATTTTACGTAATTCTACATAATAACAGAATCTAAGCCAAGTGGCACATATCTATAATCCCAGCACTTGGTATTATGATATGCTGTTGGTTAGGAAAAAATATTAAGCATCTTTCAAAGTAAGGATTAAAGAAATACTAAATATAAAGAATTTTCCACAGAAGTATATATAGTAAACTCTCAATAAATGTTAGCAGTAAGTTTGGCTGTTTTCACCTATAATTATCCTATGAAACACTGGGTATCTTTTACAATGTTACTCTTTCTCACTCAGCCTGCCTTCCTGTCTTTCTTTGAATAATTTCCTTTTCCTTCTCAGTGATTCTTTTCTTCCACCATAAAAGACGATCTAGCAATATACCTTACCAGACAGGTGGAGCCCCCTGGAGTTCTCCACCCTAAAGGCAAGAACAAAGGAGAAAAGAGGAATCTTCTTTCCTCATGATCCCCAAATCCTTGCCCAAACTCATCAATTCCAGGACTTAAACCATGATCCCAGGATCAAATCCAGTTCTGTTCTTTTGACACCATCTGGAAAGCCAGCTGTTCTGTTATTCCCTCTTCTGAGAGTCCTTTTCCGCTGGAAACAGTCATGGAAAATACCAGCCATGCCTCCAGACCCTCCAGACCCTCCAGACCTAACCAGCCTCTTCCTGCAGTCTCTCCAGCATACCGATCTCAAGAAACCCCACTATTTATTTCTCACTTCTAGCCATTTCTATTTTAAAATTGTTGTCTTTAGCTTCAATAACCTTGAACTCAGTCACATTCTCAATCTCCAAGAAGGAGCTTTCTTCCCAGCTCCCTCACTCATGTTGGTGATCTCACAGTCCCTCCAGATCCCCAAGCTAGAAATCAAGGAATACTCTGAATTCTCCTTTTGGCCATCACACTCCAAATTGGTTCATTCTTATTGTCTTTATCTTTGAAATATTTCTTGAATTTTTCTTTTTTCTCTAATTCCATGTTAATGTCATTATTCTAGAAGAAGCCAGTATGAGTTCCAGACTAGAACATTACCCTGGCATCCTGTCTGCCCTCTTTGAGTTCCAGCCCTCCTCTAAATCCCATGTGTGTTATCCTGTTGTCATATTAATCTGTCTCTAAAAGATTAAGAACAAAAGCGTTCCTCCAAGTTTTCCCCATCCAAGAACCAAGAGTTCTCTACAGACCTCCTGTCTACACTATCAATATCAACTAATCCAGTTCACCCTGTAATCCCAACACTTAGGAGGTAGAGGCAGGAAGACCAGGAAGTAAAGGCCATTCTCAGCTACATAGTGAGTGGGTTTGAGGCTAGCCTGGGCCACATGAGATGCTGTCTCAAAAACAAAAAAGAAAGGTTAAATTAGTTTCTCTGCCAGGCACTTGAGACCCTGCTTAGCGTGGCCCTAGTCTGCACTTAGCCCCTTGGCATCCACACTTTGCTCCAGGAGTCTGTGTGGTATCTCCATGACCTTGTACCATGTATGTAAGATATCATTTCCCAAGCTTTCATTCCACTAGTGTCTCCTCTGCTCCAGCGTTCTGAATACCGATCGTCAGTTAGGACCTAATTCAAAGTCTGTCTTTAGGAGCAAGCCTTCTCTGACTTCTCCAGACACTTCTTCATCTAAACAGTTGCAGCTCTTCTAATCTAATTTGTATAATGTAATCATGTGGCTTCCTGCTTGGCTCAGCTCTGGAGTTTTATGTTCCTAGTTACTGTACCCAATTTAACTATGCCAATTCTCCTTTCCTTGATGGCCAGTAATTATCTTAATGAAATTTTACATTCCATAACTTCCCATTTGCTGCTATCATTAAAATTTTACCTTATATTCATTCAAAGCTTACTGCTACAGGCCAAATCTACAGCTCTAGAGACATGATTAGGGAGTGAGAGTAGCTTGCTATTTTATTCCTCCTGTTCTCTCCCTTTGGGGGCTTTAGAAGGGTTTATTAGGCTGTCAAGATAGCCAAGGCTCAGTGACAAAGGGTGTACTCCAAAGAGGCTGATGATCTGAGTTCAGTCCCTGGACCTCACATGGTAGAAGGAAAGAACTGAATCCTGAAAATTGTCCTCTGACTTCCACGCACATGCCATGGCACATGTGTGCCCATGCACACACCCACATACCATAAATAAATGTTTTAAAAACTGTAAAGGAAGGTTTATCTTCATTGCTTTGGTCCCCATCTTTGGGCTGTAGCTTCTCTAGTGTACTGGTACAGAGAGGAAGGAAAATGAAAGGGGCACATGTCATGCACTGGCTCCTCTTGTGTAATAGCCTATTGATGTATAAAGTAGGCCAAGCTGAACTACAGACCTCACTTATTTGATCAAACACAAATCTAAATGATGCCATGAGTAGATTTTGTAGATGTGATTAAAAACCCCTAAACCAGGTGTTATGCAACCCTGTAATCCCAGCACTTGAGAGATAGAGGCAGGAACATCAGTTCAGGACCAGCCTCAGATACACAGGATGTTCAAGGCCAGCCCAGGACCTTGTCTCAAAAAAGAAAAAAAAATCCAAATCAGTCAAATTTAACTTAATTTAAAGATTGTGTGACTTATGGAGTTGGGGCTAACCTAATAAGGTGAATGTCTAAATGATGCTTAGTCATTTTGTGATTTCAAAGATCCAAATATTTGATGCCCTTAAAGTTCCAAGTTCCTGCCCATGAACTACTTTTCATTACTGTCCTCAGACAGCACAGCTTTAGTCTGTATTCATGGGTTCCCAACTTGCTCATAATCTCCCCTCCCTGATCACCTCTCATCTATAGACTTCAGGTGCAATATCAAGCTTCATATTAGCGTAAGTCATTTCCTTCTGATAATTGCCTTGGTGGTCCTGGATTTCACACTCTGATCCTTTGAATTGTTTCTGTCAATATCTTTGTCTCTTTGTTAGATATCCTTGAGGTTGCAGGCGTGCGTTTTTCTCAGGTCAGTCCCAAAGGTCCTCAATACACAGATCTTTGCTATGGGAAATGTTTGTACTGCGGGGCTTACAGTTTGCCAATTTTTGATGTTTGGCCTTCTTGCCTAATGCCTAGCTGTTGTGGACAAAAACCAACTGTATTTACTTGGCCCTAAGAGACTCACATTTCCTTGCCATTCTAAACAGTGACTGGACCCATCACTGCTCACCCTTTTCTTTCCAACTATTTTCTCTGTGTTCAAAAAGCAAGGGGCAAATTAAAATGTCCTTTCTAGGCATATTTCCAACTGGTGAGTGAGAAGGCACAACTAAGTTGAGATGCCATTGTTTTTTAAAGGCTCTGAGCCCCTGTTGTTCATATATCTTTACTAGGCATAGTTCATCCCAAATCACTTACCAGGAAAAAAAGAAGAGAGGGAGGAGGAGGGAGAGAAGGAAGAGAAGAATTAGAAAGAGAGAGAAACCCACAAGGAAGTGGTAGTGAGTCTGGAGTGAATGACTGAGGGACAAAGGGGTTCACTGAAAGGTTGGAAACCAGGGCTTATAATGACTTATAAAATCTACTGACCAGGAGCTTTTTTCTGTTTTCAAACTTGGGCCTAGAATAAGATATACCTTGAGTTTGCTTAAGAACAATAATCAAGAAATGCTAACGTCTTGGAATTGGCTTTGTGAAATAGGTAAGGTACTTCAAAATACTTCAGAGTTGTCACCAGAATTATGATGACACTTCATTAATCCACATGAAAAAGTGACTGCTTAATTTCTTAGTACTTTTTATACTAGCCAGAAGTAACTATTTTCTACATTTTAAGTTTTGAAGAGTAAAACAGACACAATTTTAGATTGATATGTGTATGTGTGTGTGCACTAATACATATTGACTCTGTGTGTGTGTGTGTGTGTGTGTGTGTGTGTGTGTGTGTGTGTGTTTTGAGATAGGGTCTCCTATAGCCCAGGCTAGTCCTCTTGTGATAATCCTCCTTCCTGCCTCAGGCTACTAAGTACTAGGATGTATAATCAAGCCCAGCACAGGGCTTTGCTTCTCCTTCTCTGCTTAGCCCCTGTGTGAGAGGGCATTTGTCACTACAGGAACCACCTGCCTGCTGGGTGGAATAGGAAGTGCTCTGGCAACCCCAGCATCATCTCCAGCTCTGTGAATGCAGGGCTGGAAGCCCAGGTGAACTCCAAATAGTAGATGGCATTGTCCAACATGTCTCCCATCAGAAGTGACCAAGAGGTAAGAACCAAGTAGTAGTAGAGGTGTATATGGGGACACTGCTAATGTGCACCCCAGGTGTGATGATTTGCCCAGTGTCCCTAAAGACATTTGTCCTACTGGTCAGCTTCCTCAGAAATGCTCTCGGGGCAGGGCTCACAACTAGCCAGTCTCTACAATGTAGGGTCATCTGTATCTCCCACACAGTATTCATGTCCTGGCAGACAAATCTTCTATCTGGTTCTGGTTCCCAAGGGTTCAGTCCATCAGGGCAGGGAGGATATATATGGTAGAGCAAAGCAGCCTGTATCATGGTGACCAGGAACCAGAGAAAAGGCTAGGCTGGGCTTTAAATTGTCTAGACACTAGTGAATTTGTACACAATTTGTGAACATAATAAAATAATAGTTTATTTTACATATCTATGCTAAAATGTTATTGGGGGGGGTTAAAGGATGAATTCCAACTAGGTACAGTTGCATGCACCTATAATGCTAGAACCTGGGAGGATAAGGCAGGAAGATTATAAGTTTAAGGCCAGCTTGGGCTACAAAGTAAGACTATGTCTCAAAAGAAAGAAAAGGCAGGCTGGAGAGATGATTCAGTGGTTAAGAGCACCAGCTGTTCTTGCAGAAGACCCAGGTTTGGTTCCCAGCACCCACCTGATGGTTCACAACTACCTGTAACTCCAGTTTCAAGGAATCCAACTCCCTCTTCTGGTTACTGAATGCAAATGGTGCACATGAAATCATGCAAGCATTCACACATAGACATAAAAAATAAATAATATTTTTTTAAAAAAGAAAAGGGAGTAGGTGGTGTCTTAGTTCTATTGCTGTGAAGAGACACCATGACCAAGGCAACTCTTATAAAAGAAAGCATTTAATTGGGGGCTTGCTTACCATTTCAGAAGGCTAGTCAATTATCATCTTGGCAGGGAACATAGTCGCACACCTGGCACTGGAGCAGTAGCTGAGAGCTAAGTTCTGATCCACAGGGCCTAGCAGGGGCTTTTGAAACCTCAAAGCCCACTCCCAATGATGCATTTACTCTAACAAGGCCACATCTCCAAAACCTTCTAATCCTATCAAGAGTTCCACTCTCTGGTGACTAAGCATTCAAATATATGAACATAAGAGGCCATTCTTATTCAAACCACCACAGGTGGAAGGCAAAGGAAAAAATAAAATTTAACACTCATTTCCACATTATTCAGCAGAGTCCAGTTCAAAGTTAGCCTGGGCAACATAGTGAGAGCTTGTCTCTTGAAAATTAAAGAGTTTGGGCTGAGGAGATAGTCAGTGTTTATCATGTGAGCATGGAGAGCTGACTTTGCTCTCCAGCCCCCATGTAAAAGCTTGTATGATGGTACATACTGCAATCCCAGCACTGTAGGGGCAGAGAGGGGAGGATTCCTGGGACTCACTAGCCAGCCAGCCTAGCTAAACCAGGGAACTCCAGGTTCAATGAGAGACCCTGTCTTTAAAAAAAAGGTCAGCAGCTCCTGAGGAACAACACCCAAGGCTGACTTGTAGCCTCCTCTTGCACACATGCCTCCATATTATACTCATATGCACCTACACAAACAAATAAACAATCACAAAAACAAAAATTTTTAAAGCTGGGTATTTATCTCATGGTTGAGTGCTTATCTAGCATACCTAAGGTCCTGGGTTAGATCCTACCACGAAAAAGAAAATTGGTAGGATAAAGGTTCTTCACTCTATCCATGAACTTCTTAATGCTGAGGGGGGGGAATGTACTCTGAGTAAGCAGTGGCAAGCCTGTTGCATTTTGGATCTGGCTGTAGCTTTTAGCCCTGACAGTTCAGCCCTCAGAGAGGACACATTATGGATTTCCGGAGCCACTGTTAACCTTGTTTCCACAGTCGTTGACTGCCCCTCCTGACCCTGGAACCATCTTACAAATGCTCGTTCTTCCTTAGAAGAAGTGGAGAAGGGATGTGGATGACAGAGTTCAAATCCATCTTCATCACTGTACCAATCTGCCGGCTGGCCAATGGTGGCATGTCTATGGTAATGGCTGCCTGCAGTGCTTAACAGGAATGCAACAGCACCAAAGCTGGGTGACAGCCTGCTTGATCTGGCCGTATAAAAATCAGCATACTCCAGGCTAAATGATAAGCACCTTGGCATGTTAACTAAAATCTGCTTCAAGGAAGGGCTACCTGAGTGAGAAAAACTTCACTGGAGGCTGAAAGCAGAGACTCCAAAAGAGGTTGAGGCTGCCCTGAAGGAGTTAGGCTGACTGAAGCGGGGCCTGTCAGAGAATACAGTGAGAATGCGGATACTAGATTCCATAAGGAACCACATTAAGAAGAGCAACGAAGTATGTGATCAGCAATGGCTAAGAAGACTTGGGCTGTGGCGGGGTGGTAGTGGCATACACCTTTAATCCCAGCACTTGAGAGGCAGAGCCAGGTGGATCTCTGGGTTTGAGACCAGCCTGGTCTATGGACAAAGCTACACAGAGAAACCTTGTTTCGAAAAAACAAAAACAAAAACAAAAAAAGAAGAAGAAGAATTGGGCTGAACCATGGACAGTAGAAGAGGGACCTGGGGATTTTTCTGAGATGGTTCACTCTGGCATGTGGAAGGGATAAAAATTATTCTTATGGATTTGCAAATAAGAGGAGGTACAAAGAGAAGCCTGGGAGGGCTTGGGTGTAGAGAGTGAGATGACCACTGAACAGGGAAGCTAGTCAAAAGTTGGACTGGAGACTCAACTGACAGTTCTAGAGCCCAAAGTCAGGAGATCGCTGGGAGTGAGCTGTGAGCTGTGCAGAAACTGCGAGGCATCCGCTGCATGGGAAGGAGAAGGGAAGACTTGAGGGGAAGAGAGCAGAAGGCTGGAAAGGGGAAGTGGGAGGAGAGCTGACAGTCTGATCAGAGCCAGGCTAGCCATCCACTTTGCTCTAATCACACATGCTGCTTTAAGAGGAGCGTGGGGCTCCTCACCACTCAGTGATGGTTAATGACTGAAGGAAGTGTAATAAGCCGTGCATACCAGGCTTTTCCGGGTTTTGTTTTTTGTTTTGTTTTATTTTATCACTTGAGACAGGGTCTCACTATATAGCCCTAGCTGTCCTGGAACTCAATATGTAGACCAGGCTGTCCTGAAACTCCAGATCTACCTGCCTCTGCTTCCAGAGGGGTGAGATTAAAAGCATGAGCCACCACACCTAGCAATACTAGGTTTTGAAAAAGGGGTTTTGTTTTTTTGGGTTTTTTCCCCAAAAAGTTTTTTGTTTTTTTGGGTTTTTTTTTTTGGTTGTATGCAGCAGTTTTCAAACAAGGAGACAGATTTGGCTTGTGTGAAGGTGATGATGCCTGGTTTGGAACAGAGCAATTATGTTGTGACACTTTAAAATCCATTCTGGCACACTAATGAGTGTGTTGGCTGGCAGCTGAGAACATGCTAGAATGCAAGATTTTCACCATTTATGTTATTAACCTTTTTATTCTTTGATTCTAGAGATCAAAGCTGGGCCTCATGCATGACAAGCAAATGCTCGACCCCGAGCTACAGCCCCATAGCCCAACTTTCACAACTTATAATCAGCACATCTTCCTTCCAGCAAAGGGCCTTTCTAATCTTTGAAAAGTCGTTTTATCAATTTACATAAAATATGCCACTCTCAGATGACACATAGTTATCATCTAACACTTATTTTCCTCCTGCCTAAAAGAAAAAAAAAATTGAAGCAAAATCAATTTTCAGTCAAATCAGCACCTTTAAATTCAGCCTGCTGGTGATTATTAAGGACAAAGGGGGCATGGCTAGAAAGGAGGGCAAGAATAAAACAGGGTTTCACTGTGGAACTTACTATTAGACCAGGCTGGCCTCAAACTCACAGAGATCTGCCTGCCTCTGCTTCCTGAGTGCTGGGATTAAAGGTGTGTGCCACTATGCCCAGCTAAAATGATCTTTTTTTATTTTGTGATCTTTTTATATGTATCTACATGGTTAAATCATTGGTTTATTGTATTGATTACATGCTATTTAAGTGTAAAACAAATCTTGGTTGTTGATGTCCTTCTTCGCTGCTTGTTGTTCACCTGTCTTGTGAAAGAGTATCCAACATCCCAGCTGAGTTCATAGAAGCCTTCCAACCATCTCAGAAATGCAAGAATCTCTGAACAAAAAAGGAACACCCAGGGCAAGTCTGCTCTCAGATCCCTGAAACACTACAGGCACCACCTGCCCCCATCTGCCCTCCTCTTCCTGCTGTTTGTCTGTGTGAGCACCAAGCCTGAATCCCCAAACTCCACTCCAGGTCAGTGTCTGGAAATACTACAGATTTGATTTGTTTTTATCATAACTAATTCTTCACATAACAGACTGATGTTACAATTAGTAAAGTTACAATTCAGTCATCTCTTTCCATATACTATATATATATTTCAGGAAAATCCCAAAGATAAGACCATTAAGAAATGGTCATTAGATGCCTCCTTGTATCAGACCAAACTATAAGTCACATATACAATGCCTGGTAGGCAACACAGTACACATAGACATTTTAAAATCACCACACTCCATTAATGTCTTTAGAGCACACACGCACACACACACACACTGCAAAGGTGAAGAGACTTAAGTTCCTGTCATTGCCAAGGAATCTGTACATTAACGACAAGCATTGTGTAATCCATCTCATCAAAAGTTAGTTAACAATATGTATCAAAATTTTATGTGTGTGAGTTCTCCCAGCCATGCCATTTCTAATAATAGAACCTAAGGAGATCATCAGTAAGGCGCATAAAATGCACACATAAGTGCTGTGGGAAGAACTGTATGTTGTGAATAAATAAAACGCTGATTGGCCAGTAGCCAGGCAGGAAGTATGGGATAGGCAGGACAAACAGAGGAGAGGCTGGGAGGTGGAGTTCCCGAGGAGATGCCAGCCTGCCGTCCAGGGAACATCATGTAAAGGTAGCAGGTAAAGCCACGGAACATGTGGCGACATATAGATTAACAGAAATGGGCTGAGTGTAAGAGTAAGAGCTAGACAATGGTAGGCCTGAGCTAATGGCCAAGCAGTTTAAATAATATAAGCGTCTGTATGTTTATTTTATAAGTGGGCTACGGGATTGCCGGGGTTTGACTGGACCTGGAGAGAAAAACTCTAGCTACACATAAGGGTAGTTACCATGGCTCTCTTTATAGGATGAAAAATTAGAAATAACCTAACTGCCTAATGGGGAGGGACTAAAGGAAAACAACAAGGTAATTTATAGTCATTCAAAAGGATACTATATGTATATATAATAATATAAGAAAATATGTATGTCATATTACTGAGTTAAAAGAAATTTATAGAAGTGTATTCATGGGATGGGGTTGTAGTTCAGTTGGAAGAGTGTTTGCCCAGCATGTATGAAGCCTTGGGTTTGATGCTCACTCAGTACTATATAAACTAGAAATGGTAGCACTCTAAAGGTAAAAGCAGGAGTATTTGGGAGTTCAGTGCCATCCTTGACTACATAGAAAGTTTGAAGCCTACCTGAGATACATGAAATTTTGTGTCTCCCCCCCAAAAAAGACCCCTAAAGAATATTCATGGTATGGTTCTATTTATATAATTCGTATGTATACTAATTCATATGCATGCATATGTACTTACAGATTTTTAATTTTTCTATATAAATATCTATTTAAAATCTAAAAAAGTTTAACCTATTTTCTTAAGAAGAAAAAACAAATCATTACTCTGTAGTTTAGTCTGACAAGTCACCCAAGAAGCCAAGCGTAGTTCTTGTATATCTGTGCCATCTGTGGGAGGAAAGTTGTGGATAAACAGACCACTTTACAGGGAAAATATGAATGGATGGTGTCTAGTGCTCAAACCAAAACAGAGGTAAATGACTACAAACTGAAGGAGATGCCTTTGTTACTGCTTTTGAAAGAATCCAGTGTATTCGTGTGTGTATATATTATGGTATTTTCATGATGAACTAAAAATATAATGTAGATTCCAAATGGCAGCAAAGAATATAACATCATTACCATTGGCTTTTCTTACATAAGTTACCACTCCATAAATCTTCATGTTAATGTGGGAAATCTGACCTGAACAGATGGACCTCATGCTGTTCTCTAACGCATGCACAGATTTCTGATCGTCTGGACCAGGAAATGGAGTCAGCACTGAAACAGAAGACAGTATCATCCATCTCCTAGGACTGCAATTTCAGAAGCTGCTCAGAAGCAATATTTCCCTCTTCAGAAATAGAGCGAGTGATATTTTTATGCCTTAATGCAATGTGTTCTTAACACAGCAGAGAAGGGGGATGGGAAGATGGTTCAGGATGTAAAGGTGCTTGCTACCAAGCCTGACAAGCCCAACACAGAAAGACCTGACTCTCACAAGTTGTGTTATGACCTACACACACATACACACACACACACACACACACACACACACACACTAAACGAAGTAAAAATGTTTTAAGAGCTGGGCATGGTGGCGCACACCTTTAATCCCAGCACTCAGGAGGCAGAGGCAGGCAGATCTCTGTGATTACAAGCCAGCCTGGTCTACAAAGCAAGTTCAGGACAGCCAAGGCTGTTACACCGAGAAACCCTGTCTCAGAAGAAACAAAAAGTTTTCAGAACAAAACAAAATACAGAAGGGTATTTGTGATGTTGGAGATGGCAAGTGAATGGTCCTTGAACCTTAACTACGTTTGGAGAATCCTGTCAGCGTGGCCTTCATTTGGCTGCCTCTCCCCTTGGTCCCCATGTTTCTCATGGAGGTCACATCCCTGGACGTTGACTCACTCTCCAGATCTTCATGTGTACCTGCTTAGCTCTTCATCTCATTACCCAAGAGCCTCTTTACTTGAGTGTCTTCATTGGTACAGTTTTATAAGTAGACAGCCCTGGGCTTGAAGATTCAATAAAGGATTCTAACAAGTAATTAGCACCATTGAGATTTTAATTTCTTGGCCCACAGCTCTCTTATTTATTTAATGCTGTGAAGAGGCTGGCAGGGCCATCGGGATTGAATCCTAAGAAGATTTGGGTCAAGTAGCTGATAAGGTCAGGAGACTGGTTACATCAAAGGAGAAAGAGCAAATAAATATATCCAGGATAACAGAAGCCAGATTTGCATCCTAAGAATACACAAGGCCATTTGTTTAAAACTTGAGACAATCAGGGGCTGGAAACTCACTTGGAGAAGCATCTCTCTAAATGATTTGTTCTTTCTCTGGGCTCTGGAACACTTTCTTCTGGAATGTTCCAGCAGTCCTTGACATACTCTATCACTGTGGGTTGTGTATGTACATAACCATAGCCCTCGATAAATTATTATCACTCCAAGAACAAAGATGATGACTATCTTTTTTCTTGATATCTTGAAGGTCCTACCTCAGAACCAGAGTCAGCAAATGTTGATAGAACAGGAGCCCTCTGGCCTAGCTGGCCTGCTGTGAGGAGAGTCACGGTTTCACCATTGACCTTTAATCCTTAATCATATTGGCTGATGCAGAGCTTTGTCTCCACAGTTCTCCAGTCTAACTCTCTCACACTCCTGACTCTGAGTTAAGGGAACCCAAGCAATAACAAGAGAATCTGGCTGTCATCCTCCACCATCTTTAAAATCATCACTCACTCTCCCTCCAGCCCTTCACTCCTATTTAGAACAGTAGCTCAGTTAGCAATAATAGAAATCAAAAATAAAATAAATATATAATAGAAAAATGGATCAACAAGTATTTTCTTCCTTTCATCAGGTTCTTGATGTTAAAAAGTCCAGTAAAGCTGCTTATTGATAGATACTGTGGTATCTAAAATAAAAAGAACTCCCAAGTCAATGATTATATATAGTCAGAAAGTGATTAAACACACACTCCAGCAAAACATTAGGTATGAAGATTGAGTTCATATATGGTCCTAACAGAAATAGTATTATGTGTACATAAAGCATTGTACTGCATTTGCCCATTGATTATATACAGCAACAATTATGTGAACCTAGAGTAGACAATTCAACAGTTTAGTGTTATATAAATGACACTATTTTAAATTATGAATACACATTAACACTTATAGAGCAAAGTAAAACATTGGTCAAGAGTAAGAAGTTCCATGATCTCAACTGGTCTCTGACATTACCCTGCCAAGTTAAGGGTATTTTCTAGATACAACCCAGAAGGGACATGGGTGAAAACTGACAAAGGGAGGTGGTCATTCTCCTTCCCACATCTTCCCACTATTGCTAAGAGATTAAAGGCAGGAAAAATAATGTAAGTGTGGTGATGAGAAAGGAGATTTTGCCTGATTTTATGACCAAAATATGCAGGAGGACCATTAAGTAAGAAGAAGGGAACAGCAGTGGATCTCTGCTGGAACAACAATGTGTCAGTGTTTAAGAATATCACCTGTGGCACAAGGCAGCTCAGCAAGAAACCCAAGACAGACTCTGATAACCAACACTGAGTTCTAACGTGCTGGGGAGGGGGAGCCCAGTTAGAATACCATTACTGCTCTTATCTACTCCCTTACCCCAGATTCCAAGCCAACAGAACGTTATATCTCTCTTCAGATCATCAGGAAGCAAAAATACCTGTAGCACATAATAACTGTGGAGGGTCTGATCCTCATTGGGATAACCACAGACTGTTAGATTGCTAGGTACCTTAATGTTGGCAAAGATCTCAAGTGTGGATAGCAATGCTGTCTACCCAACTTGAAAAGCCATCAAGGAATTTAGCCATCTTTGTGAATTAAAATATGTTGAAAATGAACTTTATAGCCTTCAATTGAAATTGTGTTTGATTATCAGATATATTTATATATACATATACTCTCTTGACTTTATTAAGCCTATTTCTTTGAGGAGATTCAAAATCATATACAGGCATTCTTAACAATTTATGATTTGTGTGCTGAGAGTGCAGTTCAGTGGTAGAGCATTTGCCTAGTTTGTGCCACATCCCTAGCACTACAAAAAAAGATTTTTCAATTATGATTTGTAAATGTACTTGTCTCTCTGCTAGTCTTTGTCTCCCCTCCTACAAATTCATATGTGACAATGTCCAGAGGTAGTGACTTCAGAAGGTGACTAGGTCATGAGGGCAGAGCTCTTGCCACTGTGATACACGGGGGAACACCTAAAGACCACCAACTATGAACAGGAAGCAGACCCTCACCAGATACCTAATTTTCTAGTGTCTTAATCTTGGACCTCTCAGCCTTCAAAATGAAGATTAGCAAATTTCTGTTCTTGGTAAGTCTCTGTCCAAATACTATCTTTTAAAAAAAAGATTTCTTTTAATGTGTGTGTGTGTGTGTGTGTGTGTGTGTGTGTGTGTGTGTGTGTGTGACTATATGCCACAAGTGCAGTTGTGCACAGATGTCAGAAGGCAGCATCAGTTGCCTGGAGCTGGAGTTACAGGTGATTGTGCAGCACCTGACATGGGTGCTGGGAACCAAACTTCCTCTGGAAGAACAGTAAATGATATTAACCACTAAGCAATCTCTCCAGACCTCAAATACTATTTTTATATGACTGAAGTAATTAACTCCTATTTCTAATAGCTAACATGGATGTGTCAGTTGTATTAATTTAAAAAATACCAGCGTGAATGTTAGCCTATGTTCAATGTGGGTCCATCTGCTTGATTCTACCTAGTCCCGACCAGCTAACTGACAGGTATACTATCACAGATAGATAAACCCTTGTAGATGGTGCTCAGAAACAGAACTGGTGATTAGAGAAATACAGTATTATTACTATGAATAGATAATTCATAAAAGACAGACACACATGACCAGTAAATACCTAGAAGGATACACAAATCCTGTTAAAGATACAGAAATAAGAATGACAAGAACAGGTGGGTGTCTGTTTTCCCACTTAGGTGAGAAAGATGAAGAAGGCTGTGAGACTCCAGAAATCATACACTGTTACCTGCAATGCAAAGTGTGACACTTCCTGAAACATCAACTTTATTTAGGAATTTATCATGACGAAACAACACTATTATACAGAGGAATATTAAGTTATATTAAGCTGCCAGTAATCTAAATATACATAAAATGTTAACTGAAATCTTAAAATAATGTTCTCATGAAAAAACATTTATATATGAAAAATAGAAGAATCGGGGCACATGACTACAATCTCAGCATGTGGGAGGCTGAGCAGGGAGCGAGAGCAGACAAGGCCAGTCTGGCTACAGAGTAAGATCTTGCCTCAAAAATCAACCAATCAACAACAACAACAAAGCAGAAAAAAATATATATCATGACCCTCCTTATTATACATTAAATTCATGATGCATATTCTTCAGATTTCTAAAGTTAAAATGTGTCTTAAAGCTGATGACATGTCGAGTTCATTGTTATGAATGAAATAATCTGAAAATATTTACTTCCAACTAGTATCTGTAGTGGTACCTACAGAGCTGGACTGAGTAGGAGGATTTAATTTTATAACCTAATCTTTTTATTTCTTATAATCAGCTTTTTAAAAAAAATATATTCTGAAAATAATGACGTTGTTATCCTCAGGGCTGTTGAGATGTTCAGCAGAGCAAGGCACTCACCCACCAAGCCTGACAGCGTGAGCTCCGTTTCCTGGACTCACTGTAGAAGGAGAGAACCAGCTCCTGCAAGATGTCCTCTGACACAGGTGCTGCAGCATCCTCCCCCAGTGAAGAAGCAAATATTTTTTAAATTTATATTGTATTTTATGTGCACTAGTGTTTTGTCTGTGTGAGGGTGTCAGATCCCCCGGAACTGGAGTTACAGACAGTTGTGAGCTGCCATGTGGATGGTGAGAATTGAACCCAGATCCTCTGGAAGAACAGCCAGGGCTCTCAACCACTGAGCCATCTCTCCAGCCCTATGAAGCAAATATTTTAAAAAATTATTATTCTCATTTGTCTATTCCAAAATGATTTTAAACCCTAGAAAGAAAATAATACAGAATAGTCTATCAATCCCAAATAATCATTCTTTTGTTTTAGAAAACACATTACATTAATCCATAATGGACAGTTGTGGCCACAAATATATGTATCAAAAAATAAAAATATCCATCCTATGAACCACAATTTTTTTTTACTTTATTTATTTATTTTTTAAATTATACTCATGATATTCATTAATTACACTTATGATATTAATCACATTTGTGGTATTCATAGATTACATTCACAGTATTCATTCAATTATATATATATAATGTATTTTATTTTAATTTTAAATGCTGAATGTCATTTATTTAAGTGGGGAGGAGGTCTTAAATACAGGCTTACAGCACAATGGGAGGACCCTGGAGGGCAGAAGTTCACTACTGATGTTTTACAATCTTGCTTCTAATCTGTTAACGCCCATTATTCAGGGTACCAGGCAAAGAACTTCCCTTAAGCATTCAGGAGGGTGGAACCTGGCAGGGAATTAGCATAGGGAGACTATCAAGGTCAAGGTCCACAAGCAAGGCAACAGTTACCCAAAACGGGGGCTAAGGCCCTACAGGTCCCCCTTTTATTAAAAAATGAGCTTCTGACTTGGGTTGCATGGGACGTCAGCAGGTCACCTTACCCATCATGGAGACGCCTGCCCAGGCCACACAGGTGCTCTGTCTTAGGTTGGTGAGTGCCGCCCAGTCATTACTCGTGGACCACAAATTTTACTTCCAGAATTTGTTATAAGATTGTAATTAGCCGGGCAGTGATGGCACACACCTTTAATCCCAGCACTTGAAAGACAGAGGTAGGCAGATCAATGTAATGTGTTTTCCAAAACAAAAGAATGATTATTTGGGGTTAATAAACTATTCTGTATTATTTTCTTTCTAGGGTTTAAAATCATTTTGGAATAGACAAATGAGAATAATAATTTTTTAAAATATTTCTTTCATGGGGCTGGAGAGATGGCAGATCTCTATGAGTTCAAGGCCAGCCTGGTCTACACAGAGAAACCCTGTCCTTTTTTTTTTTTTTTTTTTTTTCTTTTTCAAGACAGGGTTTCTCTGTGTAGCCCTGGATGTCTTGGAACTCACTCTGTAGACCACGCTGGCCTCGAACTCACAGAGATCCACCTGCCTCTGCCTCCCAAGTTCTGGGATTAAAGGCATGAGCCACCACCACCCAGCTGAGAAACCCTGTCTTGAAAAACAACAAAATAAAACAAAACAAAAAGATTGTAATTAAACAAGTGTTTGTTCAAAGACGTTATATTCAGGTGGAGCAATTTAAGTGTCCATCAATACATGAATGGATTATTAAAATGGAGTATATATAAATACAAAGAAATAACATTCAGCCTCTAAGAAGAAAGAAATTCTATCATCTAGAAAATACAAATGAAATGAAGTATTATGCTAAGTGAAATAAGCCAATCACAAAAACACCGTGTGATCCCACTTACATGAAGTATGTAAAAGGGCAAAGTCATAGACAAGAGGAGAATGGTGTTCACCAAGGGACTGGAGGGCAGGGAGAAATAGGGCGTTACTAATTTATATGCATGAAGTTTCAGTCAAATGAATAAACCCAGAAAGTGCTGTACATTGTGCCTCTAGTCAGTACTAATGCATTATCATCAATTTAATGCATTTAAATCTTTGAGACGATAGAATTCATATATTTTTACCATAATCTTCCCTCTTAGATTAATTTTTTTATTTTTATATGTATGAATGTTTGCCTGTATGAATGTATGTGCACCATGTGCACACCTGGTGCCCTCTGAAGACAGAAGAGGGCATAGGTCATCTGGAATTGGAGCTACAGAGAGTTGTAAGCTGCAGTATAGGTGCTGGGACTCAAACAGGTCCTCTACAAGAAAGGTAAGCACTCATACCTGCTGAGACATCTCTCCAGCTCCATTCTTACAATAATTTATTTTAAGAATGGTATTAGGCCAGGCATGATGGTGCGTGCTTGCAATCTCACCTTTTGGGAGGGGAGGGCAGGGGGATTGAGAGTTCAAGGTCATCTTTGTCTACATATCAATTTTTAGTCCAACTGTGGCTATATAAAAGTCTGTCTAAAAGAAAAAGTATGAAATTTGCTGGGCTTGGTAGCACTTATCCATGATCCCATATAATTCCAGCACTTTAGAGGCTAAGGCAGAACAATTTTACATTCAAGGCCAATGTGGGAAACAGTTGAGACTCAGTCCCCCAAAAGGAAATAAACAGAAAAGTCATTTACAGAACTGTCTATAACAGTGGTTCTCAACCTTCCTAATGCTTGGACCCTTTAATACAGTTCCTCATGTTATGGTGACCCCACCAACCATAAATTTATTTTATTGCTACTTTATAACTGTAATTTTGCTACTGTTGTGAATCATAATTTGAATACCTGATATGAAGGATATCTGATAATGGACCCAAGGGAGTCATGACCCATATGTTGAGAACCACAGGTCTATAATAACAAAACATTGGACATAAATGTTCATGATTACAAGATTAGTTAAAACACAATAGACAGAAGAATGGTCCATCTAAAGTGCATGTGTGCTCATATAACAGAAAATCTGTTTTCAATATTTTTCTGGTTTTATGCACTTCTCTATTGCCTAAATTTCTTTAACTAAGCATGCTTTCTCTTTTCTTTTCTATTTATTTATTATTTTTTGTGGTACTGAGGAGCCCACATAAGGTCTCTTGCATACTGAGTGGGTGCTCCACACTCCCAGTTCCTCTAGTACAGCATTCTTTGGAACTTAAATGTGTGTGAATACTTGGTTGCATGGCCAAGCACCAAGCACTTCAATCTCCAGGCACGGTGCCTTTGGAACAGATGATTATGAAAATTAATGGTGCTGTAGAGTCCAGAAACTGAAGAGTTGTCAAAAAATAAAGATGGATTACAAAAGATTCTGGGAAATGTGTAACTTGCAGTGCATGATGGCTTTGAAAAGAGATGAGCATTGTGTTTCTATGCATATACTCATACACATATCTTACACACGCGCATGAGGTGTGCTTGCTCACAGTGTGTACTTTCACTTAGGTAATCAAACCAAACAAGCTGTACATATGATTTATCGCTTCCTCCAAGGTAAACCGCATTTCCCTGCAGTGTTACCCTCAGGAGACCAGGCTCAACCCCTCTGTGACAGGTTTCAGTGTCTGGCCGGCTCCGTCCTGTCTGCTTGCCTTGGTGATGGGTTATTTTGGACAAAGGTGCAAAACAGGAAAATATGGCTGGCATAGGTCCAGGAAGTCGTAGATGAGGGAATGAGGAGCTTCAGCACCACGGACACCGTCAACTCTGCTCAAAGTCCTTTTTGGAGATAATAGTCTGCAGACATGGCCCCGCGGGGCCCACTTCCTCACTCTCCCAGCCCAGTATGAGACTGTCCTGGGCCCCTTAATCCTCACTGGGAAGGGGAGTTGCTCCAGCTCCTAGCTGAGCCCGGTGACAGCCTGGGCAGTGATGTGGATCTGCGCAGCTCCCCCAGTATGAGTGTCCTTCCTGTCAGTTCTCGCGGCCCTTCTCTAATGAGCCGAACGGACACACACTGAGTAAAATTCTAACCCCAGAAGCAATTTCGTCAAGAAAATCCGCATTTTCTTCTCCGTGGCTGAATGAGGTGGAACTGACTTACCGGAGCCTCCCTCCACCTCCACCCTCGGCCACCGTTGGGCCCTTCCTCCCCTATCCTCTCTCGAAACAAGATTTCTACAACCATGAAAATCTCAGCCCATCTATACTGGAGTTCAAGACTCATGGGCACAGGACAGGAAAGTGATGGCAAATTCAAAATCTCAGTCAGACTCCTAAAACCACCCAGCAATTTTTGAAAGTTGCATTTGCAATCGCTTCTATGACGCCACAAGCACTCGCCGAGATTGTGTGGGCTCCGGGGTCCAGAGGAGGGACAACACCCCTGACCTTCATCATGCAGACTGGGGAAGGGCCCACATAACGGTGTCAGGACCCCGGATGAGGCCGCGGGCTGATGCTGGCTTTATTAAGCCGCTGTTCCCGTTCTCCAGGACAGTGGAGAGAAGTGGGCACTGGGTGGCCTTTTGGACGTCCTGCAGAGACGTGCGCCCCACGGAGGTCTGCCAAGTAGGCGGGCGCTTGACGCCAGCCTGCCTTTTCCCCAAGTGAGGCTCTCTCCCGGTGGGGAGTGGGGTTC
>CABHPQ010165782.1:477-19892 GCA_902168405.1 Peromyscus aztecus | reverse complement strand
ACAGATTTCTAGTTTTTCAAACAGAATTCTAGATAAGCTGAGAGAACCATGCGACATGCTGCCATAACTTTTGGCATTCTTGGAAGCTAAAATCAATCTGCCTCCACCTTGAGTTGTTATTAACATCGCCACTTTGTATTGCTGCATCAATCACAAACATACTGAGATGGATTAATGAAGTTAATTGTTTTTGGAAACTGAATTAAATGCAAGTGCTAATGCTAGGTGACTGAGCTCTGGCACCATGGACTTTGCAGAGGAGTGGCCAAGCTGTTCCAGCCGCGCCTCCAGAGATGGGATCGTTTCAGATGTCACCTTGACATTCGTCGCCAGTTCTCTTTGTCTTCATGGCATAGCCCTTTTCACTCGTAGTCAGTGTGGGGCATGTCTGCGGACTGTCACACTGAAATATTCCAGAGACGTCATTTAGCAGAGATCGTCCCTTTGCCACCGCTCTGCAGCAGAACGCCACGGCTGGACAGCTCCTGCGATAGACACTTCTTTCTCATGATCCTGGAGGCTGGAAGTCCAAGATGAAGGTGTCAGACATGCCTGGTTTCTCCTGAGCCTGCTTCCCCTCCCCTCCCCTACCCCCCATCTGGCAAATGAACTCACATGACCTTTTCTCCATGCGTGTGCACTCCAATGCACAAGTTCAGTTGCATTGAAATTCACCTTCAATTTTAACTTATCTCTTTAAAGGCCCTGATGCCAAATACCATCACAATCTTAAGGTTATGGCTATTAATACTTCACCATATGCATTTGGTGACCATATGTATTTAATGCCAAATATCATCACAATGTTAAGGCTATGGCTATTAATACTTCATCATGTGTATTTGGTGACCATATGTACTTGATGGCAAATACCATCACAATCTTAAGGTTATGGCTATTAATACTTCACCATCTGCATTTGGTGGCATAACAGCATCTTTCATCTGTTTCTGATAGATATAGGCAGGAGGAAGGAAGCCCATTCTAAAAAGCATTTGTGGGACAGTTCTAGACTCTTCATTTTGTCAGAAATGTCCATAATTCTCAGATAGAAAGCCATAACAGACCACAGAATTTTAATTTAAGTCTCCATTTCAAGTGGGGCTGGAAGTCTTAGGTTAAAATTTTGCCTACGAATGGTGACTCTCTTGTGTTCTTTAGTTTTGTTCAGTCTGAACTCACAGTGAGGGCAATCCCTAAGGACCAGGAACAAAGAAGGATCTGAAACTGAGACATGAGACTTGGGCCAAGTGGGTGGGGTGTAGCCACCCCAGATCCCAACATAAAGCTGGACGCTCAGAGGTCTAACCATGATTAGAAACGGAGGAGGAAGTCCCCAACAAAGACCAATGACGGAGACAAAGCTAAGCTCTTAAAGAGCAATGAAGTTATTAAAAATCAGTTGTCAAGATAAAAGGCGGATTTCTGGGAGCATTGTTAAATAGGATCCATTCTCCCCGCCCCCCTGCAAAGTAGCCTAGTGTCCCTGCTCTAAAGGGCGAGACACCAAGGTTTTAGTTTCAAGCCCAAACTGGCAGATACACCATTTAAGCGCAGCCCTCTGATCTACTGGCCCGTTCTCTTGCCCTCTGTCATCAGCTCAAGGGTCCTGATGGCCACGAGAAACCAGCATCCTTGTCTTTCCAAACCGAAGGCTGGCCATGTTTCCCAGGGAAATCAGAGTATGGGCCTGAAAAGACCTTCCCCTGCTTCACCGTGTCCATCCCCACTGAACTTGCCCATTCCTTGTGACCCAGCAGGATCCATCCAAACCAGGACCACCAGAGACAAGCTGACTACTCCACTCCGTGGGATACTGGCTGTGTTGTGGTAGAAGAGTAGATAGCTATCCTCAGGAGGAAGGGCAGGGCTCTGTGAGGGCCACAGAAACAGCCCATGCCAGGGCTCTACTCTGTCCTTTTTGTAGAGGCCATCTTAGGAAGCCCCCGTGTCTGAAGCTCTGTGCTGGCAAGTGAGTGTGATGGAAAATAATTCTATTTAAAAGAAAAGAGTTTATCCTGAGCCAGATTGGCAAAACCGTGTCTCAGGAACACAGATTTAGGTGACTGACATAACCCCTGTGAAAGACGTACTGAACTTTTGTAGCCACAGAATGAAGTCATAAGTCAGTACAGTCAGCAGATGTCTTGTGAGCGTCAGGTGGGTGGGTTGTCTCCAAGTAGGAAATCTTTCCTATAGGCTTCAGATGTTACTTCATTCTTAGTTTTAGGTCTGCTAGAGGCTACAGGTCTGCTGAGCTTAGCATAAACACAGTCTTAGAGAGTTATCCAGGTCTTGAGAACATTAGGTTAGAGACAGAGGTTGAAAGTCAATGGGTGTTAGTGGCTGAATGTAACCGAGGTAATAACTCTCAGCCTACAAAATTCCATCTGTGCACTGTTACAGCACTGAACCCGGGCTAGATCCGGTATTCTCCAGGGTCTTAAGACAGATCGGCTTCTTCAAAGAACTTCAGCTCCACACCGTGGTGTAAGGCTTGGTGAGCGTAGGGCCGCTACATGCAGGCCATGTCTGGAACAATGCTGCTAAACGATGACACCCAGGATTGTTGGTGAGGAATCTGCTGTCAGATACATTTGGGGAGACTTCATGTTCCACCCCATCACCAAACTTCTTGATGCACATTAGCACAGTGAAGGCTCATAAAATCTCTCCTGGACCCATTTCAGGGTGGGGAAGTGGCCGAGTTGGTACCATACTTGCTCTGAAAATCCAAGATTCTGGGTTCAGATTCCTGGCACCCACATAAAAGCTGGTTTGTGTCTGTAATCCCAGTGTTAGGGAGGTGGAGATCGACAGCTCCTCAGAACTCATCTGTCTCAAAAAAAAAAAAGCAGGCGGAGCAAAGACAGAAAGGCCCAGTGTCCGCCTCCAGCCTCCATACTCTCTCTCTCTCACACACACACACACACACACACACACACACACACACACAGAGTAATCCACTCGGTTCTGTCTGCCTGGAATTTTCCTCGTTCATTTCTTCCATCCTAGACTCTTCACCTCCACCCATCTTCCATCACGTTGCAAGGATTTCCCACTTCACACTGGCTAGCTTGACTACAATTAGAAATAACAAGTGTGGGTGCATATGTGTAGAAATTAGAGGCCTCGTCCTGGTGTACGCCTGGTCATTTCTCTGTGGGACACAGTGTTCCTGTGGGACTCAGCTATCCCATTCCTGTATACAGAGCCAAGGAAATGAACAGAGACACAGAAAATTGCATACTTATTATATACATATTATATACATGTTATCCAGAGCTGCAGTGCTCATAACAGCTCAAACTGCCAACAACCTACATGCCCATCACCTGGTGAGTGGGTAAATCAAAGCATGGTATATCCATGCAGAGGACAGTCGTATTTGGCATTAAGAAGGAAGGAATGAAGCCCTGAATACATGGGCGGACACAGGTGAACCTTGAAAATAACGGAAAGGAGCCAGTGACCAAATTCTGCGTGTTTTATGATTTCTTCTACACCTAGATGTCCAGAGTAGCAATGACTGATGGTTACCAGGAGCCCGGGAGGGATGGACGGGGAAGACAGTTCATGGGGTGGGGTGACGCAAAGCAGCCATAGCAATGGTCACACTGCTGAATATACTCAGTTAGACAATCTACGCAGGTGAGCGCTGTTGTACATGAAGTATGTTTCCATAAAACTGCTTTTAAAAAGAAAGTGGCATCGGCCAATAGCGGCCTTCGTAGCACCGTTTGGGAAGGATTGTTCTGCATGGCTTCGTGAGCCATCACTGGGCTCCGAGATTCGCCCAGTAGCCGTCTCTCTTGAAAAGAACCCGTCAGGAGCTGGGAAAACAGCCCAGTGCTTCCTCTGAAAGCCTGGGGACTTGAGTTCAGATCCTGGCACCCACCTGAAAGCTGGGCAGGATTCATGTCTGTAGCCCCAGAACTAGGTAAATTCCCAGAACTTACTGGACAGCTATGGCAATGTCACCCTGGCCAAACCACCGGTGTTTGAAGAAATAAGATCACTAGGCAGGGTTTAAATGGCCCATGTTATGTCCATTATGACATAGAGAGCCTCGGTAGCCACTTTGTCATGTGACTTATGTTCTGTTCACACTGCTATTCTTAGAAAGTACTTGAGAGGTGATCAGAAAGGAACACAGGAGCCTTGGGAAGTTTCTACGATATAAGAGGGAACTGAGGCTTATATCATGTCCAGTCTCCTCTACATCACACTACCTTTCCCTTGTTAATGATTGCTACTGCTCTTGGAGTCCATTCAATAACTGTGGCCTTCCATCCACAGGCAGATGCACCTCCACCCTGCTCACCCCACCTTTGTTTTTATTTCAGTGAAAGCTGGTGGAATGCGGATTGTGCAGAAACACCCACACACGGGAGACGGGAAGGAAGAGAAAGACAAAGATGAGCAAGAATGGGAAAGCACCAGGTGAGAGACGTCTGGTGACACGAGCAGACTGTGCAAATGACCATTTGGTTAAATATTAATGTCTGTTCTGTGCTTCTGGTACCTCCTGGACTCCCAGCCCGTATGCTGTGTGTTTTTCTTTCCCATCCTGAGGCTAACAGGAGGGAGACCGTGCATCTGAAGTGTACCGTCTGGCTCACCTCCCCAAGCACCTTGTCCTCTGATTTAGTCAGGGCTGGCTGCTGAGCCCAGGAGCTGAGCAGGAGCATAGCCTCACCCTGTAGCACGTTCGTCTGGGACTGGGGGACACACAGCTTCCCCCCCTCCTGGCAGGTCACAATGCTGGAATGGAAGAAATAGATTCTTGTGCTTGCTTGATGGGTCTCTGCCCAGTTCAGAGACATGTGTGCCCATCTGTGGACAAGAGCTCTCCAGTAGGGCTGCAGCCTGAAACCCCCTGCAAACTCCTGTGATCACTCACACTAGTGGAATTTTAGCGTCTACAGGGGCAGGGTAGAGAACTTAAGACTTGAGACATGCTTTGCAGGCAGATCTGTAATAAGCAAGACTCTCCCTTCAAGTGACCGTGTGTGTCCTTCCGTGACATCTCTGCCCCAGCCCTCCTGGGTCCTGTTTGCCTCTCTCTGTTGACCACCTGTTTTCCTTGAAGGTCCTGATCTCAAAGTTTGCTTTGAGGGCTGCATCCTTCATTGTGAGTAACCCTGTCATAAGATTGTCACCAGAGACACACCCGTGAATACATCCACGTGGAAGAGCATCAGTAAGGTTCTGTGCAGACAGTGTCTCCACTATAGCGAGAAGGAAAGGGGGTGGAAAGGAGAGGTGGTCCAGCCTCTAGATCCTGAGGGATGGAAAGTTACCTGTGTGTGTAGGAGCAAAGGCAGGATGATCCCTTGCATTTCTTTCTGACTTTCCTATGAGAGGAAAGAGAACAGCTGCAGGAGATGAGCATCTTAAATAACGGAGGAAGAGCGGTGTTGAGAGAAAGATTGGGTGTGCGCGCCTTAGATTACAGCATCTTCGTCGCCTGAAAGATGAATCAATCTCCTCCACATCTGTAGAGTCGGGAACGTTGAAGCAAGCTGATTGCAGCGTGGGGTCTGCGTGGATGTAAGCAAGAGACTGTTGTGCTTTTCTGAAGTCAGATTGCTGTGTTCCTTGTGGGTCTATTGGCTTTGGCTTGGCTCTTCACCAGTGTGGTTTAAACCATGTGACCTAATGGGAGCTTATTCCGAGTGGGAGAAACCTAAACACTAGGCTGTTGACTTGTGTTCCCTGTGCAGGCATCAGTCCTGGTGCCCTGGTGAAGTTTTATTATTACCACCCTCCCTGCTTTTTTGTTGGGTGACTGAACAATCAGCATCATTAGTAATGATTATTGTTGCTGCTTCTTTGGGGACTTTGAAAATACTTTTTATTACTTTTCTGTGTGTGCACACGTATGCCACAGTCCACCTGTGGAGGCCCGAAGACAACCTTCAGGAGTATTTCTCTCCTTGCACCAGGTAGATCCCAGGAATTTAACTCGGGTCATCAGGTTTGGCAGCAAGGTCCTTTATCCACTGAGCCATCTTGCTGGCCCTACTTTTGGTTCTTTTGGGGTTTTGTTTTGTGTCGTTTTTGAGACAGCTCAGTCTGGCCTCAGGCTCACATTCCTGCTCCTATCTCTTGAGTGTTGGATGTGCAGGTATGTGCCACCACACCAAGTAATCATGGCTGATTGTGTAAGGAGCCTGCTTGTTCTGGAAATTCCATCCACCTAAATACACAGATAGGACACTCGCCACTCTTCGTTATTTCCCCCGTTTCAGAGTTGGCTATTGTCTCCATTCCAGAACGCCCCCCTTAGCCCTCCAGAGAGTACAGTTAGCTTCCGTGGGCTCTTAGCACATAAGTGGCAGAGTGCAGGCAGCTGGCTCCTGGTTCCTCAGGGTCAGCCTCCAGGCCGTGCTGGCCAGTTCAGCTCCTGTTTGGGGATGGGCGCTTGCTGACTGATTCCCATCAGGTTTGACACCACCTAAAACTTAGTCTCACTGTGCCCATTATATGGATGAAGAAAGCAAGGCTTAGAGAGATCTCTCAGCCCACTGATGCTTAGCCAGTCAGTGTCCTAGCCAGACTTCAGTCAGAGAAGCCCAAGAGCCCCTCATCAACACAGACTGCAATCTGGATCCTTCTCTTTCTAAGCTGAATTAGTTCTGGAAGTCCATACTTCTCGAATCCATAATCCTCCCTTACTTCTGCACCTTCACTGTATCAGTTTTCAGCACGGCTCCAGTTTCAGGGCCGGCTTCACTTTATATATAGAAAGGCCTGTTTGTTTTCAGAATATATAAAATATGTAGTCATCCTCCTGGGAATGGCATTTGGTGTGCACCCTGAGCATACATATTCTCATACGCCCAAGCTTTTACATGGGCTATGAAAATAAGCATGCTGTCTACGTCACATGCCAGTTTCCCCTCAGATCCACGTTTGCAAACTCCTTTTTAAACATTGCCTGGATATTTAAGACTGTTTACCGACTCATTTCTGGTGTCTTCCTCCTTCCTCTTGAAGACAGAGCAGTGATTACAGAGAAAATGAGTATTCAGAGCCCTGAGGAGGTCATTTTGTGGCCCAAAGAATCCCACAACCTTCCCTGGCAGTTATTTTCTCATATAATCTTATGCAGTCCTTACTTCCATAATCTTTAATTTCCTGGAGATTTAAATATGCCTTATGCTGCCAGGCTGTTTTGAGATATTACATTTGAGGGGAAAGAAAGACTAGATCAAAACCATGAAAATCGGAGCTGGAGAGATGGCTCAGTGGTTAAGAGCAATGGCTGCTCTTGCAGAGGAACCAGGTTCGATTCCTAGCACCCACATGGAGGCTCACAACCATCTATGACTCCGGCAAGGCATCCAATGGCTCTTCTGGCCTCTACAGGCACCAGGCACATGTGGTACATACACACACATGCAGAGAAAATGTTCTGCACTAGGCACATTTGGTACATATACACACACGCAGACAGAATGCTCATACACCTAAAATAATAAAAGGTGGAAAGAGAGAACCTTGAGACTATTCTGAGACCACTCCCTTGGTGCTCCTGGTATTTTCTCTGTACTCACCACTCGCTTGCGCGCGCACACACAAACACACACACACACACACACACACACACACACACACACACACACACCCTCTGTGCTCCTGTACTCTTGATATATTGTGCCTAACAATAGCTCTCCTGAGCACCAAGCCTTGGTTTGCAGCACTTGCTGTTTCTGACAGCTAAATACTCCCACCACAGCCTGTTTTCAGTAGAAACATGGTGTCACTGGCATAGACATGTGAAGAGGGACCTAGCCAGTGCTCACACCAGAGTTAGCTCAAGCATGCCAGGGAATGCATACCCTTGTACGTCGTTTGTTGTTGTTTATAGTCCATAGTCTTGAAAGAGGTTAAAGATAGGAAAGACTCTGTGATCCACGGTAGATGTCCACATGTTTATTATTCTGTCCAGTGTCCTCTATCGTGAAGGTGTGCAGCTTGGAAACAGGTTAAGTATGCCCCTCAGACACTCATGTGTTGAAATTCAGCCCCCACTGTGAGGCACTGAGAAGTGGAAAGGTCAGACCAGCGGGCTTTAAGAGGTGATTTTAAGTGAGTCATAGCCTGGACCCCATGACTGAATTCTAGTGGTTTTATATTAGACAAGATGGGGGCACAGGAGAGTGACACATGTGTGGTACCCCCAAGCTGCCCCGCACCCCCTTGGGACTGTCACCAGAGACGGCCCCTGACCTTGGCCTAGACCATGAGGTCAGAGCTCTTTTCTGTAAAATTAGATTACTCCATTATAGCAACAGAAAACGGACCGCGACAGAACGTCTCTTGGGGACGAACGCTTTCATCTTATCTGTCTGAAAATGTATAGTTCTGCTTTAACTTTGAAAAGATGGCGTCTTCCTTAGCCTCCTTGTCACTGTGACAGAGCCCACGACCTAAACAACTTAGAAAGAGGAGAGATGTGTGCTGTGCTGGAGGGGTCGGCTGGCGGAGGGTCTGGGTGTGCTGTGCTGCAGAGGGTCTGGGTGTGCTCATCCAGCTCTGTGTTTTCCAGCAGCGCAATGTGCTGGAGGGGTCCGCTGGCGGAGGGTCTTCTCCTCTGGGTGTGCAGGAAGTGGACGGGGCTGTGGACCACGGCAGCCATGTGCTGGTTTTGCAGCCTTTCCCTCTCTGTCTCATGGCTGTGGTGATCCAGAGCCCTCTGTTCCGCCATGCCCTCCCCTCCATGATGGACTGGGCTTTCGAAAGTACGCCCAAATCAGTCTTTCTTTCGGTTGTTTCTGGCAAGCGTTTGGTCACATGATAAAACCAAGGCGGAGAACTGGAACTAGCAATGGGGTCTTTGCTGTGACAGCCTGGCTGTGTGGACCAACAAGAGTGTGGAGGTGCAGGGCAGAGACGTAACTGTGGAAGACACGTGGCCCTGGGGCTTTACGTAGGAACAGGGGGTCTCCTGAGCACCCCCTCCTCCCCCCACAAGAGAACTCCGATCTCCTGAGGTCTTTGGAAGTGATCACAGTTGCTCCGCCTCAAGGTGGCACTGGCCGTGTCCAGCCTGGAGGAAGCCCGCAGTGTCTGGTGTCCCGTGGCTCGTAGATGTGCGCCTCGAAGCTCTGCCTTTGCCTCCGTACACTCGGCCTTCTCCCATTATGTGTCCCCATGTCCACATTTCCCCTTCTTACTGCCTTAGGGGCTCACCTTGCTGACCTCCCTTTACCTATCTCCGTGAAGACCCTATTTCCAAATAATGTCATACTTTGAAAACTTGAAGGTTTAAGATTTCACTGCACCCCCTTTTGAATGAGCCCAAAACAAATGCCAAATGATGGTCCACTGCAGTCTTTAGGGTTCTCTCAGGAAGCTATCTATGGGGATGAGAAATAGGGAACTCAGAACTCAGAAGTCAAGGGATAGCACAGCTGTGTGCCACTTAGATCACAAGGCCCCTGCGAGAGACTGTTTATGTTTGAACCTCGGTGGCTCTGTGTGGTGAACGAACGTGAAAGTCGTCCGTACATTCAGTGTTGGTTTTTGTGTCCAGGCCAGTCCCCAGCTGCCTTTTGAAAGTGTGTCCACTTCCCTGACATCCGTGCAGATACAGGCAGACCAGGCCTGCGTGGTGCCAGCAGACCACACTCAGTGTTGTATTGGGGCCCCGGTGACGTGGCAGCAAGAGCTGACCCAGGTTGGTATGCAGTGGGCCCCGGAATCGTGTCCTGACCAGAGGCACAGTGTCCGTGTATTCAGGGCCCTGTGTGACAGGAAAGGTCTGTGCAGAGGACTGACCCCTGTTTGTAGACGGAGATGGCAGAGCTGTCGACAAGACCCTCAGCACAGTGTCCCTGTGGTAAAATGTGTGCACAATGGAGGTGAGCAGTCAGTTCTACATGGTGGGAGATGGGTAGCCCTGTCGGTCAGCTCCTCATCAGGGCTGGCCATCGTCATTCTAAGTCTGTAGGTAGAACAGAGGCAATGTGCTTCAGTCACACGCCAGCGAAGGACGGGTAAGAGTCACCTTTTACCTGTGGCTACTCAGAAGGTTGGCAGAGGCAGCACCGACTCCATTACCTCAGCGGGGTCAGCTGCGAGTATCGGCTGCACTCTGTAAAGCTACATTCACCAGCGTCCAGAAGAGAGGTGCAGCGTGATGTCTGTCTGCCTCGGTGAGTCCTCAGTCTGTCCCATGGCTGCCACCCAGAGTGCCACCCAGAGTGGCAGACGGTCGACCCACTGTCATGGCGATGTATCCATTCTGTTGGATTGTTTGAGAAAGGTCTCATTATATAGTTGAGACTGGCTTCAAACCTGTGATCCTCTTTCCTGAGTCTCCCAAGTGCTGTGGTTATTGGCTTGTGCCACCATGCCTGGGTCATTTTTACATTACACACACACACACACACACACACACACACACACACACACTGTTTAGTGCCATACCTCCATTCTATAAGTTATATAATAGCTACAAAAGAGATGGCAACCTAACTGATAAAGGTGAAATAAGCAATAGCAACTTGATACTATCATTAGCTAATATCTCAAGGTCCAACTACCCTTGTAGTGAAGTTTCCCATTAATGATTCAGGATGGGAGTTTAAATTTATAATGACCTTCTGGGTAATTTCATGTTTGGTGGGGGCGGGCTGCTGCTTGTCAAATCCAGTTAGATCATTGGCATTTGCCACATCGTTGGTGATGAACTGAGATGGGAATATTTCCTTTCCTTTTTGCTCACTGGATTGTGCATTTAGATTAGCTTCATTGTAAGCCACTTGTCCATTTGCTGAAAACTGGTTTAAATTCATTCCTAAGACAGCATTTGAACACAGTTCTAGGCACTTGGGATGCGTCAAGGATGAAGGGAGACAGTTTGCCTCAGTAAACCATCAGCCACAAACACTGTACGTATATTGCAAGGTGCCGAGGGCAGGTAAAGGGACATGGGTCTGTGAGGGGCCACCCCATCTGCTTTCATGGGAGCCCTCAGGACCATGAGACCTGGTGATAGACAGTTCGTGTGTTAAGTGGTGGCCGATTTAACTTAGTATGGTTTGTTTCTTTGGGGCAAACAAGTAAATAGAATGGGTTCTCATGTTCATCTCTTTCTCCAAACTAAACATAAGCCATCCTAAGCTCACGGCCCACCTTCTTCACTGATGGCTCACACCCTAATGCTCATCTTGTCATTGTGTACAGCAGAAGTTAAGCCTTTCTTCCCAAACACATGAAGTATGAATTTTACATGATCAACAAGAAGGTAACTGCATTTAAGAAGTTCTAGTTAGAATCTCCTCGTGAGCAGAGCAGGGCATGTGTGGCAAACAGCAGCATCAGGAGTTGGCGGTTCCCCTCATCCAGCTTGATTTCTCTCCCGAGATGGGCAGCAGAGGAGGGTTGCATTTGGTGCACAGCCAATCAATGTGTCCCCACACAGTGGTGAAGCATATATCACAGGATCCTGGCTGAACTCCTTGGATCTGGGGATGAGAAAGGAAATATGAGGTCTCAGCTGTCTCTGGCCACGCTGCAGTAATGGGCTTTGAGGCAGCATTTATCCAACATCTGGCTCCATCGCAGGTGTGGAAACCAGAAGTGGTTTGTCAGCTTCTCAGTGACCCTCAGAAGCCAGATGCACCCTCTGTTCTAGGAGGGCTCTCTCTCAGCACGTGGAGGAGGGAAGAAAGAATATGTCCACACCAGGGCTGGCCTCTCTGTTGTGTTTATGGAGACTCCAAGAGTTGCCCTGTGTATCAGGAGTGTTTGCTTCCCATGAACATGTGAGCCAAGCTTGGGTTTATAAAATAAAATGTATAACGATAACTACATGGAAACAAGAGCCTTGGTTGAGTCTATTGCCTCATCGTTACCCGAACCTTTCAGCTCTTTTAAATAGCGCTGTTGGCTTCAGCTGTCTAACAGCACAATGCTCAGAAAATGCCTGGCAGACTCTTGAAATTCGAATTTCTAAGAAACCTACTAACTCGCTGACTTCTTCCAGCGGGTTGGGACAGGTGAACGGGCTGTGCCTGTGGAGGGGAAGAGCCTTCTTCACCTTCTTGGCCATGTTCTGTGGTTGCTCAGCTCTCTTGGCAAAGCATTCATTGATTTTGCTTATATTCATCCCTTGGGACAGGGTTTAGTCATTAAAGGTGAATTATTGTGGATTGGAAGACTGAGAGTAATGTCACACTCAAAAAGGTCCCTTAGCTTTCACAGGACAGTGACTGCCCCTGTGGATGCTACCCCAGGAGAATAGTTAACACATCCCCTCTCTTCATTTATTTATTCCAACCTCTAAAGGCTGTTTGTACCAAAAGGAAAAAAAAAAGTGTAGTTCTATTAGAACATACACTCAAATATTACTTAGAGTTTTAAAAGGGAGAAATGGTGTCTCCTGCCCCGGCACGAAAGGATCATGAACACTGTGCCAAGTGAAAGAAGCCAGGGGCAAAAGGACACAGCCTGCAGGATTCCGTTGGCAGGTCCAGTGCAGTCCCATCTGTAGATTAGGAAGTAGAGTGGGGGTTAACGAGGGGCGTGGGGAGAGTGGGAGTTAACGAGGGGCATGGGGAGAGCGGGGAGGGAGTGTTCAGTGTACGGTCTTGATGCTCAGAGGAAAAGACTTTGTCTCAGCACAGTGAACACACTCAGCGCTACAGAACTGTACCCTTGAAAATGGCAAAGGTGGTCAGCTTTATTGTTTCTTCCCATTGTAAGTGCATAAGCACAGCACAGCAAAGAGGCCTCAGTGCCGTGGCAATGCGTTGGCGGCTCGGAAGCCAAACAGCACTGTCCTGTGACTCAGCAGATCTCCCTCTAGGTGTTTACCCAAGAGGATTCAAAATCAGGGATCAAACAAAAGCCTGTCTGTGGATGGTTGGTGCACCACTGTTGACAAGAGCTGAAAGGTGACCCCATGCCAAGTGTCTATCACCTGATGAATAGGAAGAGTGTGCTCCATCCATATGGTGCAGTATTATCTAGCTGAGCGAATGAGTGGGGGCTGAGCCTTGTTGGAACACTAGGTGGAACTTGAAAAACGTTTGCCAAGTAAGGGAAGCAGACACCAGCGGATGGTTCTGGTATCATTTGTGGGAAATGTCTGAAGGAAGGAAATCTATAGAGACAGAAAGTAGCTCACTGGCCACTGATGGCTGGGGGAAAAAAGAGGGCCCACACAGAATGGTGGTTTAATGGATATGGGTTCCCTAGAAGATGATGGAGTGTTCTAGAATTAGATAGTGAAAATGGTCCCATAAGAAAATGAATTCAGTGAACGCTGTCACATCGTATAATTTAAGGAAATGATGATTCTTATGTCCTATGGATGTTACCTCAGAAAAGGCGAGGGAGCCCTGGCTTGTAGTCCAGCCTCCATTTTTTTCTTAGCTGGGAAAATGCACACTCAGGTGTTGAAAGGATTTCCTATAGGGCTATGGCTGCCATCCCAGGGGGACCAGGACTGTTCTGAGAGAAGGGGAAAGACGGTGCTTGGACACGATGGTCTCATTGAAGAAGTGTAGTGGGAATTTGCCCCGCTCATGACCTTGGGCTATCTTCCCTGATAGAGGCGGTGCTTCTTACCTGCCTATATGACCACTTAAAAGGGAGGAGAAAGGGGGTACTGTGCTCTTAGGTGGTGAAGACCGCTCTTAGGTGGTAAAGACTGGATCAGGTGGCATGAAGCAGCCTGTGATCAGTCCCCAGCTTTCCAAGGACTCTACAACTGGATTTACCTTATCCTGTATCAGTGAGTCTGTTTTCCTCATAGAACCCCTTAATAATTGATATATATATATATATATATATATATATATATATATATACCATTGAGGCTCTTGTTACAAAGAAGGGCCAGGGCAGCTGGGCCAGGTGCACACCGATGTCCTGAACTCATCATACGTTTGTTTCCTTAGGCTCAGGGGGCTGGCTGCAGATAGACGGCCACATCCACACAAGTGGTACCTGGAAGATGAAGCAGGCATCTCTTGTGTCTGGTTTTAAAAGCAAGAAGGTGCTATGACAGAGCCATTTGTCAGAACTGGGTCACATGACTGCCTCTAAATCCAGTATGCCTAAGATTCTCTTAGACCCACAGTTCTCAGCAGAATGAATGATTGGCATAGGGCTACAATCTTAAAGATGAGTCCTTCTAGGCACCCTCGGCACTAACTCGTTAAGTTGCTAGAATGTCACTGCCTCCAGTTTTCTAGTAGATATGTGTGGGGGACAGAGATTTGACATCCCACTGGCCTTTCAACAGCAGCTTTAGCCGTCCCCAGGGTACACACAGCCCTGCTGGGTGCCGGGGACTTCCCTATGCAGGACACACTAGTAAGCTTGCATTCGTTCAGTGACTATAAGCCTAGATAATTGAAGTTATGTTTATCACCAGAATGAAGTGTCACAGCAGAGGGCACCTAGGGTGCTTCAGCTCCTGAGAAGCAGCATGTAGAAGACAGCCCGACTCAGTGTTCCTAACCACCCATGATGACAGCCAGGGCCTTGTTGGGGATGGGTGTGGACAGAGAAGCCATGAAGATGGCTGCTGGACTTCTGTCTCAGGCCACAGCTGAGCAGACAGTATCTCATGATGGGGAGCTCACCGAGCCAGGTTCCTACAAGTGCTGGAAGAGTTTTCTGCTAAGGAAAATCTGGGAGGGGACCTTTGCAGACATGGCTTCAAGAGTTATGGCGAACCCAAGCCTAAGGATTTGCAAATGATACACGGTCGTCATCAGAGCTGCATGATGTGTAGCCCAGGTGCAGTTGGCTCAGCCTCCCCAGGATTTCACAAAGTAGAGCCCCGTGTGGGACAAGCACAGCGTGCTAGAGAAAAATAGAATATGCCTTAGATCTTTCAAGTATGTCTTTGCTATTTCAGTTAAAACAGTTGTACTGCCGCCGCTAGCGAGCCGTTGGGTGTGTGTGAGTCACAAGGAAAGAAGCTGTCGAGTGGCATGTGTCTCAGAAGCTGTTTCCGTGTTTGAAACCTGTGCTCTTCCTGCAGAAAGGCTTATTGGAGTCTCGCGATCTTAGTGTGTTGTGCATCTCTGCAACCAGACTCCTGAAATGATGGGTTATAAAGCAAGGCTTTGTCTTGGCAAATGGTCCCAGAGATGTAGAGCTGATGGGGCTGCATCTGGCGATGGCCTTTGCGGAATCACAAGGTGGCACAGTGCATCCATCACATGGCAATAACGGGGGTGTGTTTGTACATGTGTGTGTGCATGTGTGTGCCCTCTGTGTCTGTCTTCTGGCCTCTTCCCCTCTCCTTATAAAGCCACCAGTGTTCAGTCATATGCTTGATGACCTTATGTAATGCCAAGCATCCCCCTTAGGCCTCCACTCTAAATACCATAGACACTGGAACTTCCCAGTGGGGATTAAATCTCAGCACTTGGACCCTCAGCCAACGTTCAACCCACAGTGTATTGAGTCCAAAGCTAGGACAACTGACATGAATGTTGTTAATGGACATGCTGTTTAATTTACATCAGGACATTTGTACTCTCTCGACCTAGAAGCACAGAGAAAAAATGTACATTGTGTGTGTGTGTGTGTGTGTGTGTGTGTGTGTGTGTGTGTGTTAATGCCATAGTACATGTGTGGAGATCAGAGGACAAATTGGGGGGCTCAGTTCTCTCCCACAAGGCAGGTCCCCAAGTTCAAACTTAGGTTGTCAAGCTTGGCAGCAAGCACCTTACCAGCTGAGCCAGCACACAGAGTTTTGATGGGAAAGCGTGAGGATGAGGTGTCAGGGAAGGGGATCAGCATTGATGCTTCTGCTGAAGAGGCAGCGTCATGCTGTTGACACCAGATTGAGGCCTGGATCACCTCCCCTGCCCATTCTCCTCTTCCTGCTCCTGTTCCCAGCAGGCCACCATCCCGCTTTCACAGCATGAGCTCCCCAAGGCTTCCAGGCTGATGCTGTGGATCATGGTTAGGCATTCACTTTTCAAGCAGGATCCACTTCTGGTTTGTCATTAATTTGAGCCTAGAAGGCTGGTGATTTTATGCTTTGCTGAATAGACTTCACACAGTGGAGAAAACAAAGCCAGTGGAGGACATCAAGGATTGATCAGCCCCTAAGCAAACCTCATGTAGGGACTGCCGGATGGAATGTTCCTAAGTGTCGACAGTGACAGCCAGGTCCTGGGGGGACATACGTGGGCACCCAAGCAGCGGAGGCAGGTGTGTGTTACCTGGACTGACTGGCAGGCTGTCTAGGTGACCTCACTGACAGAAGAGTGTGTGTCGGTGAGGTCATCCCACAGGGTCTGCTTTCCCTCACTCACTCTGGAACTGCACTCCGTGCACTGGCTTGTAACTCATTTCCCCAAAGCCCTGAGAAAATGGAGCAGAAGGCTGTGGTGCCCTGGCTGGCGGTCATTGTCACCTGTCCCTGGAACCTAAATCTTTCCAGCACCTTAAGGATACTCTGCTTTGATGTTTTGGAACACAGCCAGCTCACTAAAGCCGAGGGCAAACTGTCAAGATAAGTAGAAACCCAATACAAATGAAGAAGAATGCCAGATTACCAGTAGGTCAAAAGAACACAGTTCGTAACCGACTGTCTGTAAACAAATACCAGTGGCAAAGAAATAAAAAGAAGAGAGAGAGAATGGTAACCTGATAACCGGGGCTGGGGAGACGGTTCAGTGAGTAAAGCCCTTGCCACCTAAGCATGGAAACTGTTTTCAGTCCCCAGCACCCTCCTAAAAACTGGGCGTGGTGGCTTGTGCCTGTAATCCCAGCTCTGGGAGACATAGTCGAGAACCCTGGGGTTACTAGCTAGCGTGCTGAGCCATAGAGATCTAGGTTCAGTGAGATGCCCTGTCTCAAAACACAGTAAGGTAGAAAACCATTGAAGAAGATACTCAGTGTCAACCTCCGGCCTCCACACGCTTGTGCACACCCAGGGCAGGGGAGAAGATTTTGATACTGTTTCTTTTCTGTTAACTGCATATTAGTTAGCTGTCTCAGTCTGGATGCGGAAACATATCAGCCTGCCTGCACACTGAGCATGCCGTTCTAGCCTTGACCTTCCTCTCCTGCTTCCCAGGTGCTTTGCTGAGCTCTCATGCTAGACCCAAGGAATCAGCACTTTCTCCTGAACGTCAGGAGAAAATCTCCTCCCTGAAAACAAGGCCACAGCCCCACACTCCTCACACCTGATTATTGTGGTCCCGACTTAGGTCTGAACCCTGTGGCCCGGCAGACGGGGAAACACTAGGAGCTAGGGTTTCACATAAGTACCTGGGCCTTCCTCTGTCCTAGCACTGACTGGATGGATCATGGCCACTTCTCTGCTCACACGCTCCTGGAGCTGCTTCTGTCATATCCTGCTGTGTCAGCCACCTGCTGTCCTGACATGTTGAGAGTCAGTTGCCCTGGATACCTCCCAGTTCTGCAGTCTGGATCCTTAGAGTCAAGACACACCACCAAGACACCATTGCTGTGTCCCGAGGCATTCCAGGCCCCGGAGGCTTAAGCACCATCCCTTCCCAGATCCATCCAGAGTAGAGGAGGGAAGACTTCGCCCTTCACCCCTGAGATGGCTGCTGGCGTCCACAGTCAGGGAGAGCTGTCTCCCTGTCCCCAGAGAAGGCAGAGGGATGTCACCAGAGCCCTGTGCAGCATCAGCCTGCCTCATTTCAGGGGTTCCCTCCTAGGAGGATCTCACTGCATGCACAGGTGACACCTGGTCCTCCCGACACCACAGTCTCACTGTGGGAATTGATGCTCGAGGGGCCGCTACTACAGGATCACTGGCCTGGTTTTTATCCTGTTTTTCTGGAAATGATGGTTGTTTTTCTCTAATCTGGAGAGAAAAGAGAGTCCTTAGATCTTTGTTCTCTCTCCCTCTTTCTCTTCTTTCTTAATTTTCTTAAGTGTCTCTCTCTCTTTCTCTCTCCTGTTCTCTCTCTACACACACACACAGAGTGGTAGACTAGCATGTTGGGGCTGAGGCTGAACAGTACTCAAGTCCTGGTCTCCTTCGCCCTGGACCAGGACCTTTCCAGCCATGGCCTTCCTCCTCTGGATGACAGGGAGTAGACAGAACCTCTTGAACTAATGTGATTGCAGACCACAAGCCAGTCTGTATCCGTGGATCTGCTGGACCTGAGACGAATTTCCCTCCACTCCCAGGGCACTGAGATGTGGAGCCTTCCCCCCGAGGTGTACACATAGCCCAGCCTGTGTAGTAGAGGCAGAAGCTCCTTCGTGAGAGAGTGGCTGCAGCTCCCCATGGACTTCTGGATCTGCAGAGTCTCCTGAGGGGAGGAGGGGGCAGATACTGGAGAACTGTCCACAGAGTAGCGTTGAAAATGTTTTTTCGTGGGACTCTAATCTGCTTTGCAAAGTATGTCATTCAGCCTATTGAATTTGTAATGACATGGCGTCCTCCCTGGGCCCTGGAGGATAAGAGGTTTAGAAGATTGTCGTGGGTGTTAAACAAGCAATCCGGCCTCGTTCAGAAAGTCTCAGGACCAAATAATGGCAAATGTAAACTACCCTCAGACTCGTCTAGTTAGTTTTTCCGTCGGCACGTCCTGCGGGGAAGCTGACGTGGCTCCATTTTATGGTTGAAGAGCTCAGCCCAGAAAGGCTAAGGACATGTTCTCCATCACACTGAAAGAAGTGGTGGCACTAGGGTTTGACTCAAATGTCTAGTTGCAGAGGTGTCCGCCACTCTCCAGCACACCACCTCTGTTCTGGTGACTAGTGGTGTTTCCCCAAAGACCTGGGGCAGATTATTGAGAAGAGTGGGGGGTGGGTGTGTGGGGGGGCTCCCTGTAACTTTGCAGTTCAGGAACATCCTTGCAGAACAGGATTGCATTACTGGACACTGGATCCCAGCTCAGGTCATCTCAGAAGGGGGCACTGCTGCTGTTTTCACTTACACTGAGGGTCACAGGGCACTGGGGCAGTTGATGTGCAAGTGGCACCGGCTTCTGCGGAGACAGCTTTCTCCTCAGCTGCTCGTGTGACATGACAGCCCACGTCTGAACCGACCAGTCCAGGATCTGAGACGCTGTCCTTCCAAACTCTGGTACACAAGTGGACACCCTGATTCCAGAGACTGGAAATCCACAAGGTTGTTGCAAAGGAAAGAAATCAGGAAGGAAAAATACCAATAGAGGGAAGTATGAGTCAGGGTAAAAACTGATGACTCATCGCTGTTAAAGCCTGTTATGACCCTGAGTGGAAAAATAGAACTTGCCTTAAATGAGAAGGGTGGTGCCCATGGGACCACGAGCAAAGTCAGCTGAGGATGCAGTTTGTTTTCCTTGGGCAGAATCTGTTCCATGTGGGACTTGATGGAAAGGAAGGCAGAACGTTCTGGCCCTGGCAGGAAAGCGCCCACGAAATGGAAGTATCAGAGAGGGAGGAAGTAGGCAGGTTAG
>CABHPQ010165781.1:0-52678 GCA_902168405.1 Peromyscus aztecus | reverse complement strand
GAGACTTTGCTTCTTCTTGTTCTAGAGCTTTCAGGTGTGCAGTTAAGTCACTAGTGTGAGATTTCTCCAACTTCTTTATGTGGGCATTTAGTGCTATGAATTTCCCTCTTAGCACTGCTTTCATAGTGTCCCATAAGTTTGGGTACGTGGTGTCTTCATTTTCGTTGATCTCTAGGCAGTTTTTAATTTCTTTATTTGTTCCTTAACCCATTGGTGATTCAGTTGAGCATTATTCAGTTTTCATGAGATTGTAGGTTTTCTGTAGTTTTTGTTGTTGTTGAAATCTAACTTTAAACCATGGTGGTCTGATAGAACACAGGAGGTTATTCCAATTGTTTTGTATCTGTTGAGATTTGCTTTGTGGCCAAGTATGTGGTCGATTTTAGAGAAGGTTCCATGGAGTGCTGAGAAGAAAGTATATTCTTTTTTGTTAGGATGGAATGTTCTGTAGATATCGATTAAGTCCTTTTGAGTCATAACATCAGTTAAGTCCTTTATTTCTCTGTTAAGTTTCGATTTGGGAGATCTGTCCAGTGGTGAAAGTGGGGTGTTGAGGTCTCCCACTATTAGTGTGTGGGGTTGTATATGTGGTTTAAGCTTTAGTGATGTTTCTTTTACATATGTGGGTGCCCTTGTGTTTGGGGCATAAATGTTCAGAATTGAAACTTCATCTTGGTGGATCTTTCCTGTGATGAGTATGTAATGCCCTTCTTGATCTCTTTTGATTGATTTTAGTTTGAAGTCTATTTTGCTGGATATTAGGATGGCTACATCCACTTGTTTCTTAAGACCGTTTGATTGGAAAGTCTTTTCCCAGCCTTTTATTCTTAGGTAGTGTCTATCTTTGAATTTGAATTTGAGATGTGTTTCTTGTATGCAGCAGAAAGATGCATCCTGCTTTCGTATCCATTCTGTAAGCCTGTGTCTTTTTATAGGTGAATTAAGTCCATTGATATTAAGGGATATTAATGACCAGTGATTGTTCATTCCTGTTATTTTTTGGTGGTAGTGTGTGTGTACTTCTCTTCTTTGAGGTTTACTTCTGTGGCATAATCTATTGCCTGTGTTTTCGAGGGTGTATCTGACTTCCTTAGGTTGGAATTTTCCTTCTAATGCTTTCTGTAGGGCTGGGTTTGTGGATAAGTATTGTTTAAATCTGGCTTTGTCTTAGAATGTCTTGATCACTCCGTCTATGATGATTGAAAATTTTGCTGGGTATGTTAGTCTAGGCTGGTATCCATGGTCTCTTAGTGTCTGCATTACATCTGTCCAAGTCCTTCTGGCTTTCAAAGTCTCCATTGAGAAATTGGGTGTTATTCTGATGTGTTTGCCTTTATAAGTCACTTGGCCTTTTTTCCTTTGCTGCTCTTAATATTCTTTCTTTATTTTGTACATTTAGTTATTTAATTATTATGTGGCAAGGGGACTTTTTGTGGGGGTCTAGTCTGTTTGGTGTTCTATAGGCTTCTTGTATCTTCATAGGCATTTCCTTCTTTAAGTTGGGAAAGTTTTCTTCTATTATCTTGTTAAATATATTTTCTGTGCCTTTGAGTTGGTATTCTTCTCCTTCCTCTATCCCTATTATTCATAGGTTTGATCTTTTCATGGTGTCCCAAATTTCTTGGACATTTTGGATCATGACTTTGTTGGTGTTAGTGTTTTCTTTGACTAATGAATCTATTTCTTCTACCGTATCTTCAACGCCAGAGATCCTCTCTTCCATCTCCTGCATCCTGTTGGTTATACTTGCATCTGAAGTTCCTGTTTGTTTATTCATAATTTCTATTTCCAGAATTCCCTCTGTTTGTGTCTTCTTCATTTTTTTATTTCCCTTGTCAGGTCTTGGACTGTTTCCTTCATCTGTTTCATTGCTTTTTCATGATTTTCTTTCAGGGATTTATTGTTTTCTTCTGCTTTATTTGTCTTTTCCTCTAGTTTTTTATAGCATTCTTCCCATTTTTTGTTTGCCTTTTCCTTAATTTCATTTGTGATTTCTTCTATATAAGCCTTTATTCTCTTCATGATGTTATTCATAAGGCTGGTTTCTTCTGCTTCTTCCATTTTTTGATGTTCAGGTCTAGCTGTTGGAGGAGGGCTAGGTCCTGGTGATGGTGTATTGCTCTCCATTTTGTTGTATGTACTTCCGCCCATCTCCTTGTGGATTCGTTCTTGGTCTTATCAGTGCACTTGGTCCAGATAGAGCTGACAGATTCAGGAAGCCTCTCTCTCTTGTCCAGATGGTAAGTCCGGGGCAGGATGGGAGATGGGGGCTGGTCTCTAAGTCTCAGGAAGTGCCTGGGGTCTTGGGCAGATGGGCATGGGGGCAGGGCATGGAGATTGCAGGGTCTGCTGGGGGTCTTGGAGAAGGGGAGCCTCCTGGTGGGGGTGGAGAGGATCCTGCCCGCTGGCCAGAACCTCTTGTCCAGATGGGAGGTCTGGGGCAAGATCGGTAAATATTCTTTTAAAATATTATATAATTCTCCAAGAAGCCTCTCTGTAGGACTGACTGGTCCTACCTGTTACATCATATTTTATAAATACAGTAACATTAGTTGCATGTGTAACTAGAAATAGTTTTTCAAATTAATCAGACTTAAATAAGGACAAATTTTCATATAATTTGTAGATACTGTATCATTTAAAGACTACTCCTGCTATACAAGTCAACTCAAGTCAGTAGCAGGTTGCCAATTATATCTACAAGGAATAATAAACGCAAAATTAATTTAGGAAACCACTGATTTCTTAAATAACACAGCTACCAATAATTATTGATGTATGAAACTAGGCTGGAACACAAAGTTCAAATAAAGATAAAGAACCATACTTATTGATGAAAAATTACAGAACTAGACTCTTCTGTTATAATCTGGGTTCATACTCTAGACATTAACTAATTTGTATGTTGACTGACAATTATATGTCAATATTCATTATATATGTATTAACGTCTTCAGTATACACACAAAATTATAGCCAGTGATATGTAAATAGTAATATTCATCAATTAATATTGGCATACGATTTGAATGTAAAACATCTTCAATGACTCAACTGTGGAATACTTGGTACCCAGCATCTGGTTTTCTGTTTACTGATTGTCATGTGATGAAGAGCTCTGTTTCAACACATGCTTCTGCCATTATGTTATCAACAGAGAAATGAAGCCAAAGTACCATGGGATGGGTGATTTCACTCTGTATGCTGTGAATGTGTTGATCTAATTGATTCTAGGCAGGAAATTTAGTCAGGATAAGCAGACAAGGAGAATTCTGGGAACAGGAAGACTGAGTAAGAAGACACCAGCCTGCCGACAAGGGAGCAGCATGTAATGGCACACAGGTAAAGCCACAGAACATGTGGTGACATATAGATTAATAGAAATGGGCTGAGTTTCAGTATAAGAACTAGTCAGTGGTAGGCCTAAGCTAATGGATGAGCAGTTTTAATTAATATAAGCCTCTATGTGTTTACTTGGGTCTGAGTGGAAGTGGACCGGGTGGGACACAGGAAAACTTTCAACCATGGATGTTAACTTCCAAAACTGTTACTCACATTGAATCTTTCCTTCTTTAAAATTCTTTTACACTGGTATTTGGTCACAGTAGAGAAATGCCTGAGTAACATACTCAGAAAGTAACTTTTTAAATATGATACATAGAAAAATAACCATACTAGTAAATATTATTATAGGGAAATTAAAAAGATTTCTAAAATAAACTTAGTATATAAAAACAGTAAGTTAAAATCTTTCTACATTTTTGTGTCCAAAAAAAAGGAAAAAATCTTTTAATTCAGAATTTAGTTAAGAGAGAGGGGTTAATTCTAATGTTTAGTATAAAAATGTTTCTCTGGGAAAATCATTCTAAACTCTCCAGTGTTCACCTCAAGATTCCTAATTTCAATTTCTGATTAAATTTCAGTAGTTTGCCTGAAGTTGTAGCTCAGTAGTTAGAGTGCTTATCTAGATTATACAAGGCTCAGCTTTTGATCTACAGCACTGCAACATGAATCAGTTAAGTAATTAATTAATTCAGTCAGTGGTTAGATTGGATACAAATCGGTTTCTCCCACATTGATCACAATGCTTCCAAAATAATGAATCCCATCTCCTCGGCCAGAGAAATGGATAGTGAAACAGACTGTTGTAAATCCACAAGTAAGGGAGATGCATGGGGATTGAATGGAGCTTACTCATTCCAACCTTAGTAGAGTTCTATGTATAAGCCACATAGTGAGAAATCTTAATAGCTACATTATTCTAACTGAAACTGAAAGCAAAACTCTGTTCCAAAGACACGGTCCAGTCTAGTATCTAAATAATCTTACATAAAATGTCACAATTTTCTTCTTGCTTTACTAAAAATATAAGAAAGTAGCTTTACATACAAAATTCTCCAAATTTCATTTTAATGCTACTTTCTAGACTTCTTGCTCTTTAAATAACCTAAGTCAGTCTCACTTGAAAAAAAAATCCAAAGAAATGAATGTCCTATATAAGTGTTCACATATACACTGGTGTATTAGGTTAAAAAATACATTTTATTAAAGAACAGAACTTTATCTTTATACTATGACAGATTTAAATTATTCTTTTAGTCTGATATCATGAGAGACATTCTGATTCCCAAGGCTTTGACATCTTTGCTCTTTGCAAACCTTTGCCCAATGTTTTTATTAACTCAATTTAATAGAACCTTTTTTACAGTGACCTTAAGAATTTAATAACTCCTCAATGCAAGGACAATACCACCTGCAGGCTCCAGTGGGATTAAACTCTGGTAGTTCAATATGTCTGCTGGAACACATTAAAGCAAAGAGGGGTGGAGGGAGAGGCAGCTGCACAGATCAGTCACTTTCCTCTAACCAACAAGATTGCTCTGTTGGTTATGATGGTCAATCCCAGACATGTGGGGAATCTTAGTTATTGCTACCACAATATGCAGCTCTCTCCCAGCATCTTAATCATACTAGTCTAACTCTGATCATGTTAGTTATTCTAGTGATCTTCAATTTCAAAGTGTGTCTCCTCCTGACAGACACACTGCATATTTTATAGATCTGATCAATATGTTATTAGTCAACAACCTGACACTAGCCCACGATTTAATCTTTTTTTCTGTCAACCCAGCAGTTTCTAGTCTTTTGTATCCTCATTCCTGTAGTATAGAAGGGACATGGCTTAATCCAATTAAGATGAAATTAACTTTTTTTTCTCCTGTGATACTTTCCTTCTATGTTAATTCAAATCTCTGCAGACAGCTGCTCCAAGCACATAATTTTATGCTTGACCTTTTATGTGTGAGATTAAAGTAGTATAGATATATGCATGGGAAGTCAATGAGCTGTCTGTCTGTTTTCACCCTCCTTTACCTTCAGAGTTCTGCTGAAAAATACTAAATTGAGCACGTATGGTTGCTAAATGACAGTGATATATTTATTTGAGTTTCAGAAAGGACTCTGTCACTTTAGTTTTGTGTTTAGTATATGTGGTATCTTTGTCATTTTGAAAGGTGAATTAATAACATGGGTGACAATACCATGGGGATTATTGTAAATTTGACAAGCCAGATCTATTCTAACCAGTTGTAATTTGCAAACCTAATCATCTATACTTCTTATGCTCATTACATAATCTGCTAAGAAAAAAAAAGGTGATAGATGATTATTTATTTGATAAAAGCATTAAGTCAAGGCAGTCTTGCCATTTGATCTATACAGAGATCATGTCAAATAATTTAGCAAGCATTTTTCCAAGAACCTGGTATGTATGCCTTTGATGTTCACTCTCTGTAATCTTTTAAATATAGCAGTTGTACTAATCCTCTGGCCAGATTTGAGTGGAGTTTGTCTCCTGGGCAAAATTGTTTCCATTTTCCATCTCTTCCTCCTCCTGTATCTAACATCTGCTCATACCCTGAGCTGCCTTTGGGCTTTACCTTCCTTTAAGGCATTTAGAAAAATCTTACTTCCCTCTACAAATAAAGTTTTCTCTGAAGGAAAGATAAATGACAAGTCACTTCCACTTCTAGGTGAAATTTAAAGAAATATATTGTTTCCCATGAGATTTATGAGAATGAAAATCTTTGACCCTGCCACAGAGAAGTGAAGCAGAACAATTGTTTTTATTTATTAGACTCCATAAGATGGCTTTTCAAAAATCTCTTAGTATGTTGTGAATGCCATAAGAAAGCAAAAATACAACCAATAGAGAATGGGATAAATGCATAGCTAAGACTCAGGAAGGTAAGATAATATACTTCTGATTCTGAACGACAAACCTAAAGTAGCTGTGTTGGTCAAATTTTTGCCATCTTGAAACAAACTAGAGTCACTTGGGATGGGAGAAACTCAACTGAGGAAACAACTCTATCAGATTGGCCCCTGGGCATATCTGAGCATGCTGCATTGCCTTAATTGTCAACTGATACGAAATGGCACATCTCATTTAGTGTGGTAGCACTCCTGAACAAAAAACAAGTCTTCTTCCCCTCATAATAAACATTTTCTCTGTCTTTGTATACTTCATAAAGAATGTTAGCTTTTATTCATCCCATTTACAATTCAGTAGCATCTTCACACAGGCATTTTTTTCTTTTTAGATATGGAATACATTTTTCTTTAAATAAAATTTATTTCTTTTGTGCCCTCAATAAATTGATATTTCTGTAAGTATGGATTAAACTGAGTTAAACAGTTTAAAATTTCTTTTACTTTTAGACATGAATGGGTTTCATGGCCACATATGAAAAATTATAACGATTGTTTACATAGCTTGTGTTGGTCTTTATGACAAACCACGAGGCTACTTGCTGGAATTTTCAGCAATGACCACAGAAAATAAACAAACTTAGTGTGCCCTTGGTTGCTGTTGGTCGCATGGAAGCCTCAGTTGCTCAAAATACATTAAATTTTTGCTATTAACATAAGTATAAGACATTCTTGTATGATATGACAAATAGTCTCCTGAGTCCTCGTTACTCCATTATGGTGGTTAAAAATCTAAAGACACAGTGTGAATTTTACTTCTAAAAAGTTATGACCTATGTCTATGAATCTGATTTGTTGTATATCTGAACTTCCTCCTTCCCATTGCTTCATGTAATTTACCTTCAGCAAAGCCCTATGTGTGTACCCAAAAGCATTTTCTAAAACCATTCAGTTTTCTGACCAGGTAAGATATAATTGTTGCATTAGGATTCAGATGCCCTCAGGAAAAATCTACCTTCAAAAATGACCTGTATAGCCGGGTGGTGGTGGTGCATGCCTTTAATCCCAGCACTTGGGAGGCAGAGGCAGGCGGATCTCTGTGAGTTCAAGGTCAGCCTGGTCTACAAATTGAGTTCCAGGAAAGGCACAAAGCTCCACAGAGAAACCCTATCTCAAAAAATAAAATAAAATAAAAATAAAAAAATGACCTGTATACTGTTCACCTTCCAAGGTTTACACTTTTGTTTTTAAACTCTTACCATTTTCTTGTCATGCCAAATTTTTCCTTGGAGATACTTTTCTAGACGATTTATTTATATGTACTAGTGACTGGAAACTGATTAGAAATATTTAATGTGTCACCTGCTTAGGATGGAAGACAGTAAAATTTTACATAGGAAAGTAGGAAGAGTCTCTCTCTCTCTCTCTCTCTCTCTCTCTCTCTCTCTCTCTCTCTCTCTCTCTCACACACACACACACACACACACACACACACACACACACACACACACACACACACCTGAGGAGGAATGAAAAGACAAAAAGAGAGAAGAGGTGAGAGATAATTTAAGTGGTTCATTTATATATTTGTAAATCTTGGGCCAAGATACAGAATAATCACACTTAGTACTTGTAGTATGAATCTTAAAGAGTCTTGTTAATAAATCAAACCTGAGCCAGGTATTGGGGTGAACTGGAAGATCAGAGAATCAGAACAAGCTCACCTTGCCAGATCCTCAGCTGGTCTTGTTTCCTCAGACTGGAGGCCTCTGAGTCCTCATCCAGAATGAATCTCAGCTGAACTGCTGCTAGAAGCCTGAAAGCTTAACCAGTCAAATGCTTCTATTTTCTGGTCTTCACGCCTTATATACCTTTCTGCTTTCTACCACCACTCCCTGGGATTAAAGGCAGGCTTTCTGGGATTAAAGGCATGTGTCACCATGCTTGGCTGTTTCCAATGTTACCTTGAACTCACAGAGATCCAGAGGGATTTCTATCTCTGGAATGCTAGGATTAAAGGCATGAGTGCCACCATTTTATAGCCTCTGTATCTAGTGGTTGTCTGTTCTCTGAACCCAGATAAATTTATTAGGGTACACAATATTTTGGGGAACACAATACCACCACAAGTACTATTTTGTATTTGATTTTTGTATATTAAAATAATTCTTCAAAAGGAAATACATAATGTTTACAAAATATTTCTTAATCTTTACACATGGGATATCTGGCTTTAAATTGTATTGCAAATCAAATGATAATTAACTATGAATATTATTAAAAAACTCCCATGCCTCTCTTCCTTAAATGAGGTGATGTTCATATCTACATCGACAATATTAATGAAAGAAAGAAGTCAAAACATATGTGGTGTACACTGGCAAACTGGTAGAATCTTAAATTTCTCTTCAATTTCTTGTTCAGTTCAGTTCAGTTCAGTTCAGTTCATTAAAGGCCCAGAGTTACCAATATTCCACCGCCCAGGTTGACCACCTGGGTTTAGATCTGGCCCCATATCTCCTAAAAACCTCTGAAAATAAGGACTAGTGCTCTACCTGGCATACCTCATTGGTAGGCTGTGTCAATTTGGCACAGAAAAATGGATAGGTCGTCCTTGTTCCTGTACATCACTACTGCCTGCTTTCCTGCTTCTTAATTGGCTCCTGACCCTTGTTGACGTGGTGGGAGGCAGACCCTCCGTGTGTGCTCTACAGCTGAGCAGCTGTGCTCAGCCAGCCTCCTTCAAAAAGATTCTAAGCTTCATTTCAGAGCTTAGATTTCAGTGAGCTCCATACAGAAAAAGGAAAAAAAAAAACTACAAATAAACCTTTCACCTGAAAAAAAAAAGATAAAAGAGGGTTTCACATAGAGACACCATCTAGGGGCCCAAAGATGGAGACAGTTGGAGATAGACTATTTAAAAATCTGCTCTGCTGATCCTAGTCATACAAGAGAAGGATGAAAGTTTCCTGATAGAGCTCACAGAGGCTTAAATAAAGCACAGCCCACAGACTTCTTTTCTTTGCAACTCTACTAATTTTTCCTTCTGAGATGTGTTCTCAACATTATCTGGAGTAGGTTTTTTCTTAATTTGTTTCATATATATGAAAATTATTAAGGTAAACTAAAATTTTTAAACTGAAAATAAAAACTAACAGTATTTCAAAGAATTTAACAATGTGATGACTTTTTTAAATATGTGTCTTTAAATAGAAATTCTGTCCAAATATTTTAGACATTTGCATAAAACTCAAATGATTCTTTTCATTTAAAATAGAATTCAGCTGAAACACTTTTATTTCTAGTTTGAGTTTGAAGATGAAACTGCCCATGAAATGATGTGTGAATAGACACACAGTAACAGGTTTTTTAATATATACTTCTTGCAATGTTAAGAAACAAGTATCAGTAGCTACCACAGAGTCTGTAGCTCACCTTCAGATGAAGTTCTTATTGGACTAAATATCACGTACTGACTTATCCAGTGACCATATTCAGACTAAGAGTTTCCCTGTAAGTTATGGATTCTCCTCTAATAACTTGATGTTTTTCTGTTCTTTTTATCTTGTACACTTGTATAATACACTGATTCTTTAGTCTATAAAAATAAAGCATTATTATAGTGAATTATAAATACTGAAAAGTTAATTTCATTCTATAGATGACTTGATTCATCTAGTTCTTCAGGCATAGATTAGTTTTGAAGGTTTAATAGTTGTTCACTTTCTGTGGTTGTGAGAGGAATCCGATCATCAGAATGTCATTTTGTCAGTATCAGCTGAGCTCCCATGTCTCCACTAATATGTCTTCCCCTCAGTACAGGTCTCAAGACCTACAGTCATGGAGTGCAGACTAATTCACATTAGCTCTTTGGAGACAACTGAACACAGTTTTGTTCTGCTTTGTCTTAAGAAGAGGAGACATTTATTTTAGCTCTTATATCAAGGTATAAAGGCCAGCACACCAGATAAGACTTAATAGCTAGGTGGCTCTGACCATTGTGATGGGCAGGCAGTGACAGCTCATTCACATCTTTGTGGATCATGAAACAGATACAGATCTCAAGTTATAAACAGAAGAAAATATCATTTTCATGTCTGTAGCTGGGCATTTTCCTGTGTCTAACATGGTCCACAGCTGCTCAGATGCAAATAAACACACAGAGGCTTATATTAATTAAAACTGCTTAGCCATTTGGTCAGGCTTACTACTGACTAGCTCTTACACTTAAACTCAGCCCATTTCTGTTAATCTGTATGTCACCACATTTTTTTGTGGCTTTACCTATGTGTCATTACATGCTGCTCCCTGGACAGCAGGCTAGAATCTCCTGACTCATCCTTTCTCTTTCCAGAATTCTCCTTGTCTGCTTATTCCTCCTATACTTCCTGCCTGGCTACTGGCCAATCAGTGTTTTATTAAACCAATTTCCCCTTTTCTGTTTAATTAGACAGGAAAGTTTTAACTGTAACATAGTAAAATTATATATAAAAAAACAGTTATCAAGCAAGAATTACAGTTACCATATCTAGTCTATTTATATTTGAAAAAATCAAAGAAAATATTCTATCCTATATTTGTGAGTTTAAGGTTTCATATCTAATTTATCTTTTATCATAACCAAGGAAACTTGTAACAATCTAGTCTTCAACTACATCAAAGACCACAGAAGGATGTAATATTACCTAAGTAAACAGAATAATCATTGTAAGTGGCTTAGAAAATTGTGGACATGACAGAGACAGCTTCCTGCCTGGATAGTCATCCAAAGTTTCTCTGCAACATTGGGGCATCCATCTTCAGTCCTTAGGTCTAGTCTCTCAGTCACTTTTTTTTCTGTGTCCTGTATAATGTCTGGCAGTCTCCTCTGTGAAACAGGAATCTAAAGGACCATTTCACCTTGTTTTGGCAAATATAGTGGTCACCCTCCTATGAGTCATGCATGTTCAGTTTATACAACATTTTTTCAAGCAGTCCAGGCAAGAACAGTTTCTTGCCCAAATGGCTATTTTTGCCAAGAAGAAGATAAACTCCACATGAAGTATCTTTGGTGCCCATCCTCTTCTTTGAAATAAATCAGTGCTGCCAAGAGCAGATGTGTCTCACTGTCCAGAAAGTCTTTTTTTTTTTAATTTTATAATTTAATTTAATTTTACATATCAGCCACGGATTCTCTTGTTCTCCTGCCTCTGCCCCCCCTTCCTCCCAGCCCACCCCCCCATTCCCATCTCCTCCAGGGCAAAGTCTCCCCTGGGGATTGAGTTCAACCTGATTGATTCAGTCCAGGCAGCTCCAGTCCCCTCCTCCCAGGATGAGCCAAGTATCCCTGTATAAGCCCCAGGTTCCAACATACCACCCTGAATGTGCCTGATCTCATCTAAGTTTTTAAAAAATTTTAAATGCCATATTCTGTAGGTCTTTGAAGTGTTTGAAGATTACCTACTTAATTGAATTATATCTATGTATACCTAGAAAACTTAACATGACTATAAGTTTGACTACCATAGAAGATTAATTAAATGAGCTGCATAAACATAATACCTTAAACAAGAGTAGAAAAATGTATACAGTATAACAAAATTAAGATTAAATTTGTATCAATAAATTAAAATCTATAGCAATTTAAAACATTTTACACAAGTTGTTTCTCTTTAAAAGTAGATTCAATAATCTACCCTTTCAACCTATCATGTCTATATCCTATTCCCCTTTTTTCTTTAGAAAGAAATTGACTATGACCAATAACAATTTGTAACCAACAACCTAAACATAAACCAAACATCCATAATCCAGTTTTTGGGAATGTGGGTACAGTTTTCTAGGCTACTTCCTGCTGATAAAAGGTGCTGAATTCTTATGGGAATCCTGAGAAAATTAAGAATTATAGTCAAGTCCTGACTAGAATAGTCCGAGAGGCTGCATTGTCTGAGACAGTTGCCTTGAAACCATTCTTGATGTTGGATCATCTGGGTCATGGTGTCATCAGAGACCTTTCATGGGGTCATGGCTGGACAAACCATATTAGCCTGGAAGCAATCCACAGGTTCTCATCTTCTGTGGAAACAAAAGCAGAACCTCTTTTCCAAAGCAACATATCCTTAGACATAAATTTTGAAATCAAGATACTTTTAAAATATACATATTGAATTAACTCAGTAGCTTTTTTTTTTTTTTGAGACAGGGTTTCTCTGTGTTGTTTTGCTGCCTGTCCTGGATCTCACTCTGTAGACCAGGCTGGCATCAAACTCACAGACATCCACCCAGCTCTGCCTCCTGCGTGCTGGGATTAAAGGCATGCACCACCACCACTGGTCAACTCAGCAGCTTTTACAATCAAATGTCTCTCTGCAGTTAAAAATCCCAAAGACAATATAATCCAGACCCTCTGTGGAATATCCATCTTTATGTGGCTTATTTTTTTATAATATTTTTATTTTCTCTTAAAAGACTTTATTTTTTAAAACTTTCTATTTCTTTATATAACTGTCTGTATTCATTTTTCTCTCTTTTTCAAGCCTACATATATTTTTATACACACTGTAAACCATTCCAAGTCTTACTCCATCTGAATCTGCCTTATTGTGAATCTACTGCTTTAAACTGCAGTGGTCAGTACTGAAACAGCAGCCCTGGCTGCTGACTCCATCCATCTCAGCCTTTCAACATGGTGGAGACAATTCACTGACAGCTCCAGGAGCCATGTTGTCCACTGACTCTGGGAGGCAGTGGGTCTATGCTTCTATCAAAGCAGCGTGTAGTCCAGAAACCTTTTTTTTTAATTTTATTTTTTTATTTTTTGTCTGTACTAGCAAAAGCTAAATCCACCACACAGTATAATGAGCAGCTTGGAGACGCCTCTGTGTACTACTGTGGGAATCTGCCATGCTGCAGGTCAAGCCTGCACACCACAAACCTGCCATAGAGTAGTTCAAGCTCACAGGCTGCGGCTGGCCTGAGAGAGACATCTAGGAGGCTATATTTAGCTCTGTTTTAGAATTTTTTTTTAAAAGCTTTCTCAAGTTTTAGGTGGAAACTCTTACCCCACATTAGGCACCATTTATAGCTGGAAGTTTTCCTGTGTCCTGTTCGGTCTGCAGCTGCTCAGACCCAAGTAAACACACAGAGGCTTATATTAATTAAAACTGCTCAGGCCTACCACTGACTAGCTCTTACACTTAAACTCAGCTCATTTCTGTTAATCTGTACGTTGCCACATTTTCTGTGGCTTTACCTGTGTGCCATTACATTCTACCCCCTGGACAGCTGCCTGGCATCTCCTGACTCAGCCTTTTGCTTCCCAGAATTCTCCTTGTCTACTTATCCCTCCTATACTTCCTGCCTAGCTACTGGCCAATCAGCATTTTATTAAACCAGTATACAAAAGCATTATTCCACAGAATTGGTCCTGCCCACAGAGACTCATTTCTATTAGTGGGGCTACATTTCTAAAGGTGCCACAGCCTCCCAAATGAAAATCAATAGTTGCAAGTAAATGTTCAAACACAGGAGCCTATGGGGGACATTTTATATTCAAATAATAATGATCTCAGGACCTGCCTAATTTCAATGATAGCTTAGCTTGACATGATTTATTGGGATAGTGGCCATGTTTTTTCACCTCCTTTGGGTCTATAGACAAAATAATAGGTAGAAAGGTGAATCATTAATGTACAAATGCCATATAGGGAGTGTCATTGCATTCTGTACATAACAAATTTTCCCGTTAAGAAAGAGTATAATTAACATCATTTTACACATAACTAGACCACCTATTTACCTAGCAAAAGAACTAACCTCACTCACTTCCCTAATTATATATATTAATTGATTGTTAATTGAAATCTGAATAATTGTAGTTTTGGTTTCCTAGATTATTTCAAGGGTTGCTAGTGACCTCTGATATGGCATATAGATATTGTTCTGTAAATGATTTTCTGCATTTATACTTTCCTAAACATGTTAAAATTCAACCTTTGAGCAACCCCCAAATGTCCTGTAGCAAGAATGGTTGTTAAAGTAAAGAATCTCTGATTGATTAGTTTTACACCCTAAACTAGTCAGATGGCAAAACTAACTTCTGAACCAATGCTAATAAAGTTAGTTTGAATTGTGAGAGAGGAAATCTATGTCATTTAATTGTACATGAAGTAAGAACTTTAGCTGAAATTTAATTATCACAGAGTTGATATTTATGTTACTATGTCTCATTGTCCCATTTTGAACCTTTTGGAAAAAAAAGAAAAAAAAAGCCTGAATGGCTTACAATTACAATTCACTGAACACATCAGTATTAATGGCCAGATGATGACTCATTGATTTTTCACATTTGTCCAAGTTATGGGTGTCATGTATTAGGAATACAGTTTTAACTTTTACAAGTATCAATTATTTTTTCTTTAAAATGGAAGCAGTTATTGCATACAATTCAGAGAATTCTGGTGGAAAGTTAAATACATTAATTTGTTTCAAGTCTGGAGAAACAGCTCAAGCAGCAGATTGCTCCTAGTGTCCATGTAGCCTTCAGTTTGATTCCTAGTGTGGATTAAACTTGACTTAATGGTGCATGAGTAAATCCTAGCACACAGGTATGAATATCAGAAGATCATCCTCTGCTTACATGCCAGGTTTGAGGCAGTCTGAACTACACCAGACCCTTTATCAAAGAAGAAGATCTGGAGAGTTTGCGCAAAGGAATGGAAGTGCTCTAAACAAGATTTAACACTACCGCTGCCTGGGTATCAGCCACTAGCAGTGCATGGTCAAATGGAACCCATGGAGTAGGCACATACTATGACTTTTTCATCTGAAGGGGTAAGGGAAAAGACACTCTCTCTTGATGGTTTCTTTATTTACTCTTCTGTATTCTTCATTCTGTTTTCTATATTCTCTTTTCTTATCTCTATCCAGAAGTGTACCTTCTGTCTCTCTTGATGTTTTCTTTCTCCTTAACTCTCTTGATGATCTCCTCCCAATTCTCTCATTCTTGATGTTTTCCTTCTAACCCATTGTAACTCTTTATCTTTTCCCTTATAGCTTATGTAACCCAGTTCAGGTAAAATAAAAATTACAATGTGGTTACATTCTGGTTTTCAAGTTAATGATTACAATGAATACAAGTAAAAAAACAGCATATTTTCCATATCCCTTACATGATTAAACATTTTATGTGTTACAGTTGAAAAACAAATTATCCCAAGAACCCACATACATTCATAACCAAGCAACTTGTTGCTTTTTGCAATTACAAAGAAAGGGACAATTACTTTATTAATTGTCTTGAAAACTAATCTTATAAGGAATCTTAAAGGAATCACAAACCTAAACTTTTATATATGAAAAGGAATCTGTCAGTTCTGCTTTAAACCTTTAGGGTGCATACCCACTCATCAATAGTTTTTATATCAGGAGATTGAGGGCAGAATTTGGTATAAGGCATTAATATCACCTTTGGTCTTCAGTCAGTCCTAGCAAGAAAGGCACGTCAGCCAATGATAATTGGACTGCTTTGTTCTTGTTCCTCATTCAGGAATTCCCTTAATGAGTTCCTCACTCAACTATGTGACTTTCTAAAGCTTTAGATTGTCTTCTTGAGTTTTTACCTCAAAGCTATTTGACAAAAACATGTAGTCTAACCTGAAGTTATTTCCAAAGCATTTTTTTTCAGCCATGATGTGCTTGGAAACCTGTGAACACATCTCCCAAAATTAAGATTAAAGAAATTTAAGCTAGCTGGATTACCAGGACTCAATTGTTTTGCTTAATCATTAACTCAAGCCACAGTCTATATGGCTCTTCAATAGAAACTCATGTATTCTAGCTATGTGACACTTCCTTGCTTTATTTTTTAATCATCAAAACTCTCTTTAAACTAACATTATTAATATCAAGTGGACAGTACAGCTTAAGAAGAAATTCTCTTTATAATAATCCATAGGAAAAAGTGCTCAATAGGATGGGATGTTTCCATGAGATAAACACATTACATTACAGGCATTAGGGATCTCTCCACACACATTCACCCCCATGCCAGACACCAGAGAAAGATAGCAGCAACAAACATGTAAAGACACAGAAGAAGCAAAAGACATTCCAGGGTCTGTGGTCTCAGCCTTTGTCTTTTGAAGATTCACCCATCAGGGAGTTGCCTCCTGGTGGGCTGACACCTTGAATTTCAGTTGCCACCTGTTGCTCTTCTGACATGGCCACTGGCATAATACTGTTAATCTATTGACTGTTTTAAAAAGGTAAGAAGGAACACAAAAACAAAAGAATGTGATCTCAAAACCCATGTGTATTCCTTCTGGGAGAAAGAATATTTGCTTTAACTCTGAGCAATTTCTTACAACTCCTGTAAATCCAATGAGAAAAAAACTACAACTCACACTTATTTTTATGGTCATGGTGAGTGTTCATTTTATTATTTACTCAAATTAAGAGACATTGTGGGAATAGAATGCAACCCATGAAGGTGATACTTGGTGACTTTATTTTAGGAAAGCAGTAACAAAATAATCATACATCGTAAATGTTAATATTTATTTTTATATTTGAAAATATACATTTTTTAAAAAAAATTAAGGCCTTGTGAATCATGATCCTACAACTAGTGAAAACAGATGAAAATGTAGTAGTATGTAACCCTTCCTCTAATGGACAGTGTCACTATCATTGCTATTGACAGTTCTATCTCTGCTGCTGTCATTAGTAATGCTTAGGCACTCATTAGCTGTAGCACAATTTCTACAAAAAAGTAAAATTGTTGATTATTCTGTGCTGATTGAATTTCTTTCTTTCTTCCTTTTCTTTTTTCTTTCTTTCTTTCTTTCTTTTTTTTTGAGACAGGGTTTCTCTGTGTAATTTTGGTGCTTGTCCAGGATCTTGCTCTGTAGACCAGGCTGGCCTTGAACTCACAGAGATCTGCCTGGCTCTGCCTCCCGAGTGCTGGGATTAAAAGTGTGTGCCACTGCCGCCCCTCTGATTCAGTTTATTAACCACCCCCTAAAAGTCCTAAGTGAGAAGAAATGAACCACATAAAATGTTCATGGACATAACATCTACTGGCATTTTTGCAGCCTTCTGTTTTGCAGGTACAACGCACTCTCTTAAAGCACCTGTCCATAACACTCATAGTGATATTTCTCTCTTTATTTTATTTTTAGTTGGTTTAAACAGACTTGTGGAATGTTCATTGGCATTTGGCTTTCAAACATCATTTTCAAAAACAAACACAAATCATTCCATAAGGATTATTCCATATATTGTTTGTGCATAGCATCTTGCTGTACTAAGAATTACAGAGAAAGTGAAAGGTATATTGCTAGGAAACACTACAATATGCACTATATCAATTTTATTTGCCATAAATATAAAATTAAAGATTTAAATTTCAAGCAAGTTACACATTTGAATGAAAGTAAAATTTGTATGATAAATGTTAAACTTTCTATTTATCTTTGCAAAAGTTTAATCCACTTAATAAGATGTCATAGATATAATGACTCCTTTTATGTCATGAAAATTATTCAGAAATGTTTAACATTTTAAATTTGAAGAGGCATCTGGGTAACTTGGCAAACTGGAAATTGCATCTTAATGCTGAATGGATACAGTTAAGAGAATCAGCATGAGGATCAAACAGAACTATACAAAACTGCTGCTAATAATCCTACAGCTTGCTGACTACTGTTTGCTGCACATCCAAGCCAAATTTGGCCACAGATGGAAGTAGGAAAACAAAGCCATCATTGTTGCTGCTGGAGTAGTGGCTGGCATAAACACTCAATTGATTAGAAATCACCTCCATTGAATAGAGACTTGGCTCAGCAGTTAAAAGTATTGTTTACTTTTACAGAGGACCCAGGTTCTTTCCCAGCATCCATATGGCAGCTCTCAACCATCTGTAGCTCCAGGCCCAAGGGATCTGATGCATTGTTCTGACCTGTGTGGTACACATACACATGAATGGGCAAATACTCGTATGCGTGAAGTAATAAAACAAATAAACACGTGAGTAAGCCACTATGTGCCACTTCAATTTATGCGCACAATGCATGTCAATCAAATTAGTATTATCATAATCATCATCTTAAATACTTTCCTATTTTATTATAATGCCATTAGAATCCTTCTAATATATTTTAAAATATTAATATATGATGTCTAAGTGTTTTCCAAAAGAAAACCAGCATTGATTCTTCCTATATACAACATAGGATTAATTGACCACCCAGCCCTACATTCCTTTGGTGATAGAAAGCACTATTCTATTCTGAAAATTAATATTTTTATAAATATGCCTCAGTCAGTTTATGGATGTGTTGCACAATTTGTTAAATATAATATCATCAAGGCTAATTACTGTGGTGATATATTTTAGGCAATTTATCTTATTTATTTTATGGTAAATAATGTCCCTTTGTATATGGGTGTTCAGGGTGGGATTTAATAATGTGTATTCTTTATCTACTCATTTAGCAAAGGGCATAATTTGAAATCGTTTAATACACACCCTGGTTATTGTGTTAGTACAGTAATAAACATGGTCGTGTGCATACTGACATACTAATTTCATTTATTTCTGCTATAGATACAAATCAATGACAATATCCAGTCCCATGGCTCAGTTGTTAGAACTACCATAAAAACAAAGCTAAGTGCTGAGATTCTATGGCAAGGGAATTATTTTTAGAGGAAGACTATTCATTGTAGATGTAGAATCATTTGAGGTATCCATTGGGCTGTAATACTTTTCCATCCATTTTTAAGTAACTTTTATAGTGTTTCTTTATAAAGCTTATCTACAAATCATTAATTCTGGTGGACAAAACTATCATTTCTAACCTATGAATAGTTAAAAAAAAACCTATAATTTTCATTGTAGATACTCTTGTTAATTCCATTATTTAAAACAAATACCTTGCTTTTAGCTAGTCTCTATGCTTTTGTTTGAGTGTATAAATGTTTATTTAGTTCAATGTTCTGAACAATATGTAGTTATTTCTGTTCTTCCCTATCACCGAGATCATATACAGTAGAGAGAAGTAAATAGCAGCTAGTCTCATTGGCTAATTCAGCAAGAAATTTCCTTTCAAATGCCATGCCACAATCTCTTGTGTAATAACTATAAAGTTGTAAAATCACACCTGTATTACCAATGGCATCTTTCATTTTACATACAATGCCTTATGGACTTGACATGGTGATACCATTTGAATTTAAGGTTTACTAAGTTCCCATATTTTAGTTTTAATTTTGAAACACCTTGGGAAAATACTAAGGATTTCTATTTCTATTTCTGTAAAATAATAATTCCTTCAATTTTATGAAAATTGCATAATGCAAAAATCTATCAACATTGAGGAAAAATAATCACAGGGTTAACCCAGAGAAAAACACTTTTCACAGTGAATAAACATAGAACAAAATTCTAATCTGCATCTTTTTCTTTCACAATAACTACAGAAACAGAATAATGTAGAAAGGCGCAATGAGCAATCTCTATTTAATCGTCTAGTTTTGGTTATTGTCTTAATATTCTGAAAATACCTTTTTATATATCTCTATATAGTGTCAGATACAAATAGTAGAATTTTTTTCTTTTTCTAAATAATATTTTATTAACATATTGTACAAATGAAGATGTTTTCATGGAAAAGTGATTTTAAAAAGTTAAGATTAAATTTGAAAATGTCATCAAAATTCACTTTCATTATCACTGAAAATATCTGATAAATCTCAATTGAACTTAAATTCTTTTTTATAATCCTCTCAAAGACACAAACATACTGTTGATATTTTAATTGCCTTACTATTATGTGATTTATATATATGGTTTTTGAAAGGAAAAAGCCAAACATATTGTGGTTAAAAACTTAAAAAAAAATCAAGGGAAAATGCATGTTTGTACTTGTGATGAACTTGAGCCTGCCTTTGGTCACATGGTTTACGAAGAAACAATTTTAGAGTGACTATTCCTTCTCAGGATTAATTTATGCTATTAGCAGACAGCACAGTTGATGTTGGTTTACATTTTAATCAACAGATTAGGTTTCATTACTTGATGATCCATATATAAATTAGGTCCAGAGTTATTGGTTTAGTTATTTTATATTGCCATGAAGAGACACCATGATCAAAGCAATTTATACAAACAAGAATTTAATTTGGGAGGTTATAGTTCCAGAGGTAGGCAGTAAAGCCCATGACTATAATGGCAGGTAATGGGGCAGCAGACAGGCCTCAAAGCCCATATCCAGCAACACAACTTCTCCAATAAGGCTGCACAACCTAAGCATTTGCAAAGAACTCCACTAACTGCCAAAAGAAACCTTCAAATTCATGAATCGTTGGTGGTCATTCTCAATCAAGCAGTCAGTTAGATTTATTCAGATTTACACTGACAAAGCCATACTTTCAGCTCTGATGTTACGACAAAGAAATATTGAAAGAACTTCTCTCTATGTAGCCCATTATGCAGAAAAACAGGAGAGATCACACCTTCTGGGGAAAAAAAAAAACAAGCGTATTTTTTTTTTCAGAAAATGTTAATCCAGTGATGACCTATCTCTAACCTGATCAATTGGAGGGACATTCTCATTTTTGAGCAATTCTATCTGGCTAGAGGAATTTATGTTAGTTGCCAATTAGATTCTGGTTTCTAGGCAATTAATGCAGAAAGGAAAAATTGAGTTTGGATTTCTACCTTAGCAATCATCAAACTAATATTAAAATAGAACATCAGGTTCAGACATTTTTCTGTTACACCCCCATTCTCAGTATTTACCGTCATCAATCTTACCTGAATGTCAGGAGGATCTGCACCCTTTAGATGAGAGAGAACCCTTATGTCAAACAAAGAAACAATGACTCGAGGTCTAAAACTAAGTGACTCAGCATAGCAGAAAGCACTAGAAATCCATGAGTAACTCTCAGAGAGATTTTGGATATTGGTATTCAATATATCAGGTATCTATATTACATAGGTACGTATACACACACACACACACACACACACACACACACACACACACACACAGTTTAAAATAGCATTGAATGCTAGATTACCCATCAGCAACTTTACAAAGTAAATCCCTACTTTTGAAGCACCAGAATTCTCCTTTCTTGACTCTGTGAATCCTCAGAACATTGCTATATAGAACTTTAAATTTGTTATTCATTACTGGATGACAGCCTCAACTTGTTTGTTCCCAAGCCATGGACATTCAGTGAATATTTTTCTGTTGATTTTGTTCTTTGTGCCATACTTTGTGAGAAATTCACAGTATCATGAGCTGTGTACGTTACATATCCACTCATATGCTTTATGACACAGATACACTAGATAATAATGGCATCATTAGTTATGACAGAAGAATTTGCCAGAATGAAAACGATAGACTGAAGAACATTGAATACTTTTTCTTTTCAATATTGTTAAATGTTTTTGGCTAAAAAACAATAACACAATTTTCCCCCTACAGTTTTCTCCATCTCATCCCTACCATGTATCCCCTTGCTATTTCTTGAAATAACGTCCTCTTTTACATTGACTATATATTTATTTAATAGTATAGATATTATATATTATAATGATTTTATGTATATATGTATATATAATATCAACAAAATATAGGATTCAATATATATTCAATTCAAATATGTAGGATACCTGCTCAGTCCGTTCCCAGTCCTGACAGAGCTCAGAGTTCTCACTACTAGTGAGAACTCTGTGCTCCGTCTTCATCCCTAAAACAGAATCACTCCAAGTCCCTACTATTCCTCCATATTCTGCTTGTGGAAAACAATGACATCTGTGGTTTCTACAAAGTCCCCATTACCCTTGCAAAATCTTCTCCTGTAGTGATGGATCGACAGTTCAGAGTTGGATTAAAAGTCCTTACTGCTGTAGGGAAGGACACGGGTTTGGTCCTCAGTGCCCACACGTCAGATCACAACTGTTTATTACTCCAATTCTAGAGGATCTGATAATCCTCTCGTGACCTCCACAGGCACTGCACACCTGTTAGACTTTGCATCATGAAGGCAAAACATTCATAATAAAAATAAATAAATCAAAGACAAAATATTCAGTTCTAAGGCACATTGCTTCTTCATAATCGATAGATTAAGAAAATAATTAAGATAACTAGCTATTATTATGTTATTATATGTATCATTATGTTATTAATATAAGTTATTATATCATTATGTCATTACATACGTTATTGTGTTATTATTATATATATATATTTATGTGAATTTCACTGACAAAAATAATTATGTCTATTTATGCAGATACTATTATAGAAATCAGTCATTTTAATCTAGAGTATAAAAGAATGCAGGAATAGTAAAGTTTGGCTGGGTGGTGGTGGCATAGGCCTTTAATCCAAGCACTCAGGAGGCAGAGCCAGATGGATTTCTGTGAGTTCAAGGCCAGCATGGTCTAGAGAGTGAGTCCCTGGATAGGCTCCAAAGCTACACAGAGAAACCCTGTCTCAAAAAACAAACAAACAAACAAACAAAAAACAAAACAACAAAAATAAGTGGTAAAGTTTGGTGGTAAGTAGGCAAGGTAGCATGTACACAAAATTTAACACCCTACATGGGCAAAATGGTAAAAATAAATTTTTACCTGAAAAAGTGAACTTGAGAGTAGTTAAATGCCAGAAATGGTTTAAAAATTAACATTATAATAAATGTATAAAGAACAAGTTACCTTGCTATGAAATGAAAATTCAGGAAAAAAATCATTTACTCAGATCTGAAGCCTGCTAAGAAAATGCTAGTTAATACTAGGAAGTAGTAGAAAGGAAGGGTTGAAAACTGAGTGGATATGAAGAAGGAACTGATGTTAGCAGCTGCTTAGTGATGATCTGGGGAGGGAGAAACACACTGAAAATCTGAGGCTCTTTTAGGTTAGATTCCAGATTAAATGGTAGGCATTTTGTTATTGATATCTCGAGTCTAGTGTACCATACCACAGGAAATGATATTTATAAATAAGCTTAAATAAAAAAACATATAAATCAACTCCTGGCTCAGTTCATGTCTCACAACTCCTGTGACAGCTTTCCCTAGTAAGTCCTCCCTGCCTGGCCAGCCAATCCATGGAATTTATTTTTACGAGCATGTATATGATGAGCAGAGATGGTTTATCTGACAATGACTTTAGTCTACTTCATCAAGCTTAAAAAGTAATGTTTAATATTTCATAGATCTCTCTTGTGTTTCAATAATACAGCTGGGAGCAAGATTACATCATGTACAATTTAGGGGTCAAGAGCACCCTATTACATTACAAAGTGACTCTAGAGTGCAATCGATAATTGGACTTCTGGAGCTGAAAAAAGTTATCCTTAGTCAATTGTGATAAGCAATGCTATTCAGAACTATCTAGCAAGTAACTATCATCAGGTATTCTGAGTTCTAAATTGCTGAATATGAATACAATGCAGAATCTCACTCTTATGAATTAGACAATTTGTGTTGGAGTCCATTGCAGGTCTAAGCACATTCAGGTATCCACAGCTTTCTCCAAGTGCATTGATAACAGGCCTACATAATCTCACTAATTCAGGAAATGTTTTGGAAGTCTAATGATGTCACTGGTTTGTCAAATCACTCAAGAGGCAATGCTTTTAACCTTGTAGGGAAACAATCCTTACTAATTCCAAATGAACAGAAATAGACAAAAAGATGTTAGATTTACAGAGGCACACACTCAGGACTACACATATTGGAGGGATGTAGCATTGAAATCAGGTCTATACTGATAAGATAAGCATCTGTTATGAGCATTTGAAGCTTTTTTTTCCTTTTTTTCTTAAGAAAACTTTTTCATTCATTTTACACACCAAAGACTCCCCTCTTCCCTCCTCCCCCCCCAGCCTCCTCTTCCAACCCATCCCCCACTCCCACCCACAAGAAGGCAAGGCCTCTCATATGGAGACACATTCAGTAGAGGCAAGTCCAAGCCCTTCCCCCTGCCTCAAGGCAGTACAAGATGTCCCATCATAGGTAGTGGCCTTCACAAAGCCTGCTCATGCACCAGAGATAGATTCTGATCCTACTGCTGGGGGGTCTCTCAAGCAGATCAAGCTACGCAACTGTCTCACCATGCAAAGAGCCTAGTTCAGTCCCATGTAGGCTTCACAGCCTTTGATTCTTTTAAAGTTAACCCTAATTCAAAATTAATCCTGATATACAGGCGTCATGGCAAACACAAAGCAGAAGAGGGCAGCAAAGAGCTATCAGGGCCACAAAAATAAGTCATCAAGTTTGACAGGTAGAGAAAGAAGGTCATAGTGGATAAGTTAAATGAAAATGCTGCCCCAAGTGGATGGACAACCTCCTCAGAATCCTGGGCCTTACAGAACTTCTGACTTCGTAGACATGATCTTTCTGGTTTCTCCCCATTTCTCCCAGTGTCTCACAATATCACCTGCATATTTACTCCTAATGCTTCCCTTGCATACCTGTTTTACTCCAGCGCAGAAAGAGAAAGGTCTCAAGAGGGCCCATCCCTAACTGGAATAGTTGGCTGGAAGTTGATGACTCTTGAGGGAGGAAAATTCAGTTTTCTAGAGAAGGGTTACCTCGGGCAGATTCTCCAGTTGAGGAGGACTTTTATCTCACATGAAGGAAGAGTTGGGAGAGGGAAATGGTGGTCCAGAAGTAGCTGCATATTGGAACAAGAGAGTAGGGTATCTATGTGATCAAATGCACATAGTCATCTATTTACTTACAGAGATATTTTAAAGCTATTTTACCAAATTAATGCAATATCCATTCTATGTTTAGTGAATTATCTTGGTAAAAATAAATTATTCCTTTTTCATATACTAGCCAAAACATTTTTTTTGCAAATTAATTGAAATAAAAGCTGTTGCATTAGGAATTCTCATTTTTTGCCACTAACCAATGTTCCAGTTTCTAGACTCTGTAACTGTCATTCAACCAGACATTTCTAGCAGCATGTGTGGCAAACATGTCAAAACCCTGACTCATTTCTTTGATCAGGTTATATGTCTTATTTAATAGCTATGATTCTTTTTAAAACATCCACTAAAATAGAATGTTCTTATTATTTTAAAGTTAATTTTAATATGCACATGGTATCTCCACCTAAAAATCTACTAATCTTGTCATTGTACTCATTTCCCAACATTTAATGCTGATGACCCCATCAAGCCAAACCACTTCTGATCAAAAGTTCTAACAAGAAGAGAACATTCCCTTCTTTTAAAAATTTGATGATATGCTTTTCTTTTCTTTTTTCTTTCTTTCTTTCTTTCTTTTTTTTTGTTTTTTGTTTTTTCGAGACAGGGTTTCTCTGTGTAGCTTTGTGCCTTTCCTGGAACTAACTCTGTAGCCCAGGCTAGCCTCGAACTCACAGAGATCTGCCTGGCTCTGCCTCCTGAGTGCTGGGATTAAAGGCATGTGCCACCACTGCCCGACCTACTATTCATTTTTAACTTCATTTCTTTAAAGATGACTTATTCCTCAAATCCCTGATGAAAGTTTTTGAGCTCCATTGACTTTCAAGTAAACTATAGAGAGAAACTATATTCCTCATAACAGTTGTGACCTCTATTCACTATGTTCAGTGAAGATTCTCTAGTACACTGTCATTGACGCATGAAAAAGCAACGCATCTTCTTCGAAAGTTTCTGGAGAACTTGGGCAGCCCAGTACCAAGGAATAGGTAAAGAATGCCTAATATCTTCGGGCAACACTGTCACCTGTCACGAAGAAAGTGTCTTTGGCATTGTTTTCTATTTATAATATAAAGCTTTTATATCACGTGACCCATTTCCTGTCAGTCCCAAGACAGTTTAGAAGCACAATTTTATTTTCTTTGGTGGATAGTTCTAAATGTCTGGCTATAGAAGAACAATGTATGTTAAAAACCATCAATGAAAGCAGAAAGTAACGCCCCTGGAGTCCATCAATGGAATGTAACTCATTACGTCTTATGCTTCCTGTTTTGATTTATGCTTATCTGCTGAGTCCTATGTGGCTACACATTCCTGGGTTTTCTCTGGCAAGTATTTGTTAGATTACTTTTTACAGGTACTGATTCTACTTTCTAGTACCACATTTAATCTTTCCTTTGTAAAGAGATTAAGGGAACTTTTCATCAGCTCTCAATAAAGGAACTTTATTAGAAACATTGGGATACAACTCCTTTTCTTTTATAAGAGGAATGTGAAAAAATAAAAATCTTAATTATTATGAACAGTCTAGATCCATGATAAAAATGTCGCCATAAAAAGATATTTTTAAATATCTTCTCTATTGATAAGAAGATCCAAAACTATGAAGTGGAAAAAAAAGAATTTAAATTCACAAGAGTTTAAGAACTCGGGAAATCCATGTAGAGAAATGCAGAGACATTTAGGCTGTGTCCAACCCCAAATGCATGGTTAAACTATGTTATATACATGAGTTAACACACTAAGACACTTTAAAATTATGAGAGCAGGTAAATTGAAACAAAGATTCTGTGGTGTAGAAATCAATTTCATAATCCTTTATTCTTTATTTCTAAATATATTATGCCTTTCCTTTTCATCTGAAAGATGTAGTTCATAAGTTGGCATGTAATGAGTTCTGAAGAGAATTAAAAAAGTAATTGCTAGAATATAGCATGAGAACAGTGGACTGAACTCAGGTAAGTTCTTTTAGATAAACAAAGTATTAGCCTAATGTATGGTTTCGTCAAAATGTTTGAGCATGAGTTTATTTTTTTTACAATATTTCCTTCAACACTAACAAAAACAGGTAACTAGTTGCTCTTATGTGTCTTGAGGTAATTTCATTTGGCATGCAGTACATTGAAAATGTACTATATATATTTCTAAATATATCTATTAAAACTTCTCTGAATTCAATACCAAAACATCAGTTTTAATCTGTTATGTATATAAGGATTATGAAAAGAAAGAAACAGCATGCTTCTTAATTACCTAAGTGCATATTCTTAAAAATTCTCCTATGAACTCACTGAATGCTCCCCCTGTACTTCTATAGAATACCTGACACTTGGTTTTCATTCATTAGTTCATTAATTTTCTGATTTACATACTTAATGCAAACACTTAGTTACTGTATAAAAGCAAATATTTTATGACCCACCTGAGTACCTTCCTGAAAGTCCTCACCCAATACACAAAGTAGACTCAAGTGAAACTTCAACATGGATAATTTCTGTGGTAAAATACAATGAAAACAAACCAGGTAAGCACTAAGGAGACCCCAGACATCCAACCTAGCATAGATTTTCTCTCATTTCCTCTAGACATCTCTCATATTAGGATTAAATATTATAAGAAAGGTTGGGTAATAAATTACAGCAAATTTAAACTTTTTCTACATATTTTTATAAAGAATGCTGCCATGACAGAGACAGTTGTAGGCCATTAACTAGCATTAAAAGTCATTAATATGTCACCAATGTCTTGAACAGGAATTACTAATGTGGATTTACTTAAACAGCTACCACAGTTGGGTGACAATTATCCCTGTGTTACTTTTCTTTCCCTGAACCTGGAGTCAACTTGTATTTCAATATTTTCTAGGTATAAGACCTACATGGCTAGAAGGGTTCAACGATTAGATCTTTGATTCTTTGGGGATAAATAGTGTCACAGTGGATTTAGGTGGATGTCACTTTCATATGGATAACATAGTTTTTAACCCCTAAATCAACTGTTCTTCATTCTCCTGCTAGTATCTGTGGTTTGCACAATGGAGTCTGTCGTTGTCTGCTTCCTACTAGAGTTTGGTCAGTATGTAAAACCAGCATGAGATTGGCAATAGAAGATAGTGAGATTGTGAAAGTTAATCCCCATTTCCATCCCTAAGGGGGTAAAGTGGGTAAACCCTGACATCACTTTGTGAACCCAATTGGCCCTATTATGTTCTCCAACAGTCCCTACTAAACTGAATACTTATTTTTAAAAAAAAAATTGAGAAAAGCAGTTGAGTTTCCTGGGCATGTCATAAACAGAACGAAAATATTTCATTGGAGTTTAACATTGCCATAGGAGACATAAATATTAGAAATTAGAGTCTTGGCTAGGAATATATTTAAATAGTAAAATTTGTACCTTTTCTTAACATACATTCAAATCTACATACAACACCTCCTGCCTCAGCAAAGAGGAGGCTTTCATCTATTCTGTGTATGTTATATTATTTTGGAATAATTTATATATTACATTACAAAATGATATACCCTTGATTACCCTTTTTTCAAATCTAATTTTGTGTTATTACTTCCATTTTTGCTGGATTAGCATCTTATAAAACAATTTCTATTATTAAATGTTCCAAATGTACATCTAACCTTCATATCACCACCCATTTGAAGTAGCTTTCATTAATACAATATTTTGATTTATTTATTTTCTTGCCCCAAACAAGAGTAACTTGGGAATTTCTACTCCTCAATGTATATTTTCACTGAAATCATATTGAAGCTCTGGATGCAATAAATCTTCCAATGTACAGCTTCTTTTTCTTAATTTGTGTTTTTCTTTAAGACCATTGAGGCATACAGAGTCTTCTTCATTATTCTGTCTCCAAGTTCTTATATATTATCCAGTGAGCGACAAGTGGACCAAAAAAATCTTTTAATTATAGTCATTATTAACTGATAATAACATTTACAAGTTAGATTCAAATAGCCTCAAATTCAGTTGCTTTCATATTTTTTCTTTTTTTAATTCAATTTTCAATACAAAGATCATTCATTTTGCTTTACCTCAGCAAAAACATTAAATTATGAACAACAAAATTATTCCCACTCAAGAGTAACATATTTTACTATTAATATATATCTCAAACCTTAGTCATATTATGGTTACCACACAGAAGAAATTAAACTTCCTAAAAACATACAGATATTTTAAACTTATTAAAAGGGATGGAAGGCCTTTCTAGATAAGCCCTGAATTTACAATATCACAACTGGAAAATAATTCATGCAAGGAAGGGTAACTCATTGTCCAAAGAATTATTAAGTAATGTAATATTTTGATCTAATTGAAAGAAAAAAACAGTTTACGATCCAGTGTCTAAAATAAACTCTCTCCACTAGAGCCATGTGCATCCTGATCATTTTTTTTCACATCATAGGAGCAATGCAATAGGGATAACAGCGTCAGTTTTAAATGTGACACAGTAACTATCCTAATTGTCACCACAGAGCCTTTATCTAGTAACTGATGCAGAGATCTACAGCAAGTACTGAGCCTAGCTCTAGAAGTCCTCCTAAAGAAAGGGGAGGGAGCATTGTACAAGTCAGGGAGAGTCAAGATCATGACAGAGGAACCCATGTCAGAGCACATTGACTCTGAACCAACAGTTAGGAAGCCTGCATGGTACTGACCTAGGCCCTCTGCATGTGTGAAAGTTGTATATCTTGGTTTTTTATAAGGCTCCTAGCAGTGAGATCAGGACCTGTCGCTGATGGTTAGCTGGCTTTTGGGAACCTGTTTCCCATGGATTACTGGATTACTTTGTCCAGCTTTTATACAGTGGGAGAAGCTCAACTTGATGTGCCATGCTTTGCTCAAGCCAGTTCTTTCTGAATGGAGATGGAGGAGGAATGGAAAGGGAGTGGGTGTAGATGGGAGTTAGGGAAGGTAACTAGAGGACAGGAGGGAGTGGAAATTGTGGTCTGTTTGTAAAATAAATTTTAAAAATGTTAATTAAATTAAAAATAAATAAACATTTTACAGGTGTTCAGATGAAATAGATTTTCTACTAATGTATTACAGTGCATTAAACAAAGTACAATGCCTTGATAAGTATTATAACAATTTTATATTTTAATTCTTATAAAACAAAATATTTACATGGTTTTTATGCATGTTTGTATATATTTAATTAAAATATTAATGATATAATGCTTCTGATCATCCAGGTAACGCTTTGTCTTATTATTTATAAATTGTAATAGTTCTCCTCGAGAGTTTTAATGGTGTTAAAGATGGGTTCTCTGTCAGATGATTATAATGACTCCATAAATCAATCATTTTATTAGATAATAAACATAAAATTTCATGGGATTCTCAGTGTGGAGCAAATACCCTTAATAAATTCTGTAAAAGGAAGAAGGGTCTATGTATGCTCACAGGCAATTTCTGTGGTTTGAATGTGTTCCCAGATTGGAAGCTTCATTTACAAGGTGACTATTTGATAAGTGAGATCTTTAAGAGGTGACTGGATCATGAGGAGCTTGTGTCAGTTACACCAAGTCAAGTTGCTATGATATCACATATGTTAGTTGTCTGTGACAGCTAGTTTAGAATTGCAGTCTCTCATTTATCTAATATTTTATCATTTTTCTCTTGATAACTGCCTACTAACATGAGGGAATACAGCAAGAAGGAGCTATCACACTGTGGGCCTCCCAGTCTATTGGACCATCCTTACTCTAGAATGATAAGGTTCCCCCCAAAAGAAAAAAAAATATGTTTTATAAGTTACCCTGTTTTAAGTATTCTAGTAAAGAAAAGTAAGATAGACAAAGATATCTTCACATTACCTCATTGTTTGCAAGCCATAGTGCTGATATAATGTTGCAAAATTCCACCTGACTTAAAAGACATGTAAATTCTTCCTGCTCATCCAATGTTTTATCTGTGTTATATGATTGAGTCTACATGATGAAATTGCTAGAACTTGATTAATGTTTATGCTTTTATAAGGAACGATTGTTTTTGTTTTGAAACATACTTGTTTTTTCAGTTATTTTTTGATCTTGTGAGCTGAAGATGCTGCCAGAGAACATATGTAGATGTGGGAGGGGAATTTGCATGGGGAGGCTCTCATATTCCACTAGTTGAGAACCAGGAACTGAAATAAATCATATGCAATGATATTTTAAGACCATTATACGCTTTAACTATCTAATCAATAAAAAATAAATGTAAGTTCAGTTGGAAATTTTATCCACATGCATGGAATTATTCTCAAAAATAGTTTAGTGTTCTCTACATTACATATCTCTAGTAATTTTAAAAAGTGAATATTGTATTTAAATTCTGATTTTATCATTAACTTTAGTTTGCGTTTTGTTAAATTCATTGCTAGAATTTTGATCTATTGGAACTAATTTCCTATTAAACCTTGTATACATTTACATTCAGATTTTTGTTTATAATTTAAAATGAATACCATGTTTCTTCATTTTTCATGGAAAATAAGAATACGGCAATTAAATATGTATTCGTTCCAAGTCTTAGTCATATATAAGAGTTATATATATGTAATTCTCCCAGTTTCTTGGATTTAGATACTCTATTAGTCAATCCTCTGAGGATGAAAGCTTTTGATTTTCCGTGACATGACTTTTAATGTTAAGTTTGACCTCAATTTTAACCAATGTCAAATGAGCAAATCTTTCTAGTTTGGGCAAATTAGAGATTAAGGGTTAAATAATTAAACCTTTGAACACAGTTATGAAAGTTCATGAAATGTCTTTGTCTCATTTTGAGAACAATATGAAGGCATGCATGGAATTGATATATCCTCTAGTCTGCTCCTCTCTGTGGCTCCCAACAGGAAGTAGATTTTGCATATACCACTGGAGCACATCACAAAGATAATGTGATCTTTCATGGGTCACTCAACATGGAGAATCTATTATCTTGTCTCTTAATGGCTCTGAATACAGAATAACTATGAAAAATTGTGCTCATACTTTAGAAAACCCTTAAAATTAGCTTTCATGTCTTTAGACATGTTTTCACAATCTCTTGCAAATTTAATAGTTATAATAGATTAAAATGAAAATCAGTCAACACTAAGTAAAGCTTGTGTGGTTATCACAACCAGTTAATCTTATAAATAAACAAATGTACGAACAAATACATAATCTGTTTTTTTTTATTTAATTCTGTTTCACTTTCATTCTTAGGTTTCCTTCACAATTTTCATTTAGAAAAAAAATAATGTTTTTATAGATCTGTACTATTGAAAATGGAAAAAAAATAAGTCCAAAACCGTCATTTTAAACAATGCATCCCCTAAATATTCCATTAACTATTTTCAAAAACTATAATGATTGGGCCTAAATGGTACAGGAATAGAAAAGTAATACATATATTGCTATATATATATATATATATATATATATAATGCCTGTGATTTATTATTATTTAACCATAAGGAAGCCTTGGTGATGTTGCAAAACCAGTCAATTTTTCAGAAATATCCAAGAATGTTAGAAATGTCACAGAAACTATTAATTAGCAATGGTCCCAGGTCTTATACTTGAAGAACCACAAATACAAAGGTTTGTGACACAGAACAGTGACCCAACAAAGATGTCCACGTGCTAAGTCTCTAGAATTTGTAAATATTTAGCTGTGCATGGCAAAATGGACTTGTAGCTATAGTAAGGTTTAGCCTACTGTGGTTGTTTTCTGAGCTTAATCATGTGTAACAGCATATGTGTGACACAGGAAATCATAGGCATAGAAAACAATACTATTACAGTACCAGGGCAAACATCTGAAGATTTGTCTTTGACTTTAGGATTGGCAAAGAGGACAAGACACAAGAATAAAGTAGACTCTAACTTAGAAAAAGAAAAAAAAAGATTTTGTTCTTTAACCTTCTTAAGCAAAAATTTAGCAATTTGGTTTCAGTAGGCTTAGTTCTTATGAATATATAAGGACTTTCCCCTCCAGAAGTTTTAATAACCATAACAGAAAAAAAGTTTCATAGTTTAGGGGAAGGGAACTTGTGGTGATATTCTACAGCAATGACTAAACAGTTCTACATCCTCCTTCTGCTAAAAATTATTAGTATCACTTCAGTTTCTGATTCAAATTTCCTTTTGTAATTTACTTTCCTGTGAAACATAAAGTAAGAGTGATTTGCAAGCTCCAAGGCAAACAGAAGATTTTATAGTTGGATCCACTTGAACAACTGAACAAGAAGCAAAAAGATTCCATTAGTAAGCAAATGCTAAAAAGTAGTTATGAAATTATGAGCATTATTGCTGTCAAAGAACTGGAATGGAATGCAGAAGAGAAAACGTACTTACAGTGAACACATATTGGGCTGTTGTCAGAGCTGGACATAGAGTGTTTTATTCAGTAGGAGGCCAGTAGGATGAAATACATCTAGTGAGTTTTTGCTCTCCCTTGGGGGAAAATGTAAAAATTAAAATGTGTATGCAACGGTTTGTACTGGGTAGCTGTTCCAGCTTTGACCTTGAAATACTGCCCCTAGTAAGGTATCACGTAACTGCCACATTTGCCTATGACCAGTTCCTAGGGTGTGACTGAGAGAGGATCCCTTAAGACTGGAGATGCATATGTTTTGGCTCTCTTTGCTACCTAGTGGTCTTAGAAGTTGGTGCAGATCAGGGCAGAGCTCTCCAGAGAACAGCACTGGACTGTGCCTCAATCCCTATTTCCTGTATTATGAGTTAACCTCCCAATAAATTCCTATAATCATTAAGGTATTTCTGTGGATTGGTAGCAATTTAATTGCTTTATTTGGTGCCCAACATGGGGCATGAACCCGTGACCCTGAGAGTAAGAGTCTCATGCTCTACTGACTGAGTTAGCTTTTTGTTGGTTTGTTTGTCTTTGTATGGATGTTTAGATTCATTAGCAATGCCACTGAGTCCTGAGACTTTGTTAGCAGATAATGAGATCTGAATATTTGTCTTTACTTGACCACAAAAATTGAGATCATTGTTCTTGGCTATCACAGTGTCTAGAACAGTTGTTCTCAACTTTCCTGATGTTGTGACCCCTTAATACAGTTCCTCATGGTGTGGGGACTCCCAACTACAAAATTATTTTTGCTACTACTTCATAAATGTAATTTGGGTACAGCTAAAAATTGTAATATAAGTATCTGTGTTTTCTGGTGGTCTTAGGTAACCTGGTAAAAGGGTCATTTGACCCCTAAAAGGGGTCATAATGCACAGCTTGAGAACTGTTGATCTAGAGCAATGATACATTTCTTTAAAGACATGTCCATTTGAATTCTATTTTGTTTTATGTTTCTGTATGATTTTATTATTGATTCAATCCCTTTACAGGTCAGTAGTATCTTCAGATGTACAATTCTTCAGTAACCAACCTTAGTGGATTGTAGAGTTAAAAATTGTCTGTTTCTTCTGGATTATCTAGTTGTTGAAGAATAATTAAGAAGCCGGGCAGTGGTGGTGCATGCCTTTAATCCCAGCACTCAGGAGGCAGAGGCAGGCGGATCTTTGTGAGTTCGAGGCCAGCCTGGTCTCCAAAGCGAGTTCCAAGACAGGCGCAAAGCTACACAGAGAAACCCTGTCTCGAAAAACCAAAAAAAAAAAAAATTAAGAATCCTTTAAATTCCATTATAATGCCCTCTTTCATTTCTGATTATATTAATGAGCCAATCCTATGTCTTTCGTTTTTTCTTTTTTTTTTTCTTTTTTTACTTTAATATTCTGGTGAATAGACATATTATTTGGAGTTTCTATTGTCATAAAAGACTGTGATCAACAACAGACCTAAAGGCAGCTTGGGGAAGAAAGGGCTTATTTAAGCTTATAATTCCGTGTTACTGTCAGTCTATTACTGACAGGAGATAGAACAGGAACTCCAACAAACCAGTGACCTGGAGGCAGGTGATAGATGGACCATAGAGGAGTGCTGCTTACCGGCTTGCTCCTGAGGCTTGCTTAACCTGTTTTCTTACACAGTTCAGGTCCGCCTGCCCAAGTATGGCACTGTTCACAGTAGGTTTGGTCTTTCCATATCAAATACTAATCATAAAAATTTCACAACAGGTCTGCCCACGAGACAATCTTTTTAGGACATTTTCTCAATCGAGGCCTCAGCTTCCCAGATTTCTCCGGCTTGTGTCAAGTTGACATAAAACTCGCCACCACACCAGCTTGAAAAATAGTGCCTTGTCACATAAGTTAACTAAGTTTTTTTTTAAATATTTTCTTTTTTGTTCCCATCACATTTATTTCAGCTCTAATTTTTATTATGTGTTTGCCAACATTAGGTTTAGCTGATTCCTATTTTCCTAAAGCCTTGAGATGTGAGACAAGGTTGTTGACTTGAGATTGTTCTTTTTAAATACAGGCATTTCTCACCACAAACATCTTTTCAGAATTGCTTTTGCTACATCCCATAAGTTTTAGTATAGCCCATTCTATTTCATTTTTTCTAAAAATATATTCTGATTAGACTCTGAATTTCTCTACTTGCTTAAAAGAATGTTGTTTAATTTCCACATACTTGTGAATTTTCTAATTTACCTTCTGCTACTAATTGCAAACTTTAGACAAATGTGTTCAGACAATATACTCAGCATGATTTTAGTTTTCTTATATTTTTTATGAGTAGTTTTATGGCTCAAATGTTCTATATTTCCTAGAGAATGTTCCATATATATTATAGAGTATCAGAATTTTAAAGTCAGTTGATTACAAATATGTAATCAATGATCTGTGAGGGAGACAGAGATAATAGAACCAGGGGTGGGAATATGCGTCAGTGGGTAAAGTGGGTCTCTCATGCATGAGGACCTAAGTTCAATACCCGTAAACACATAAAACTGGATAGAGTAATGCATGTTTGTAGCTTCATTTCTCTACCTACCGTGTGATGGAATGTGGTGATGGGAGACTTCCTGGAAGCTACTGGGCCAATTATCCTGACATACACTGGCAACAAAAACATGAAATCCTATACTAAATAGTGAGAACAGCTAAGACAAACACTCAAGGTTTTCATGTGACCACCACATATATGTATACTATAATACATCCTGTCCATAGTCACACACAGGAAAGAATATATGCACATACAATATACATGCATACATAATCACAGGTTCACACAAAGGTACCTCTGAATGTGCCAAGATCTATAAAACTGGTCCAACGTTTGAGGATTTCCCTGTGGTTGAAGACTATCAAAGTCTCTGTATGGAAAGACAAATATTTAATTCCCAAGATTTATACAAATAGGAAAACATTGGTAGATATTTTAATATAATGTAGATTAGAAAGTGTTAACTACATCAAAATAAGAAGTTGGAAATAACCCCCAAAGCTATAAGATATAGCTAAGCTGTACAGGATCAGTTACAGAAGTATAAGAGAGGTTGCCAAAGACATTGGAATGAAGGAAGTAGTGGAGCACATGAAATAGTATACAGATGTGTGTTTTCTCATTAGCATGATATTTAAACCCCATTAATTGAAAACTTGAATCGGTGCTGCAGCAATATAAGCTTCACTACTAGAAGCATAAATGTTAAGTGAAAATCTTGAATTTCTATGTGACTTTCTGGATAAACATCTCATAAATATTAAGTGGCAGATATCTATACTCTGTGAGCACAGAAATCTCACTAACAATGTATATTTTGTGTACAAGATGCATGTATAGATGTCTTACTTTACCCGGGAGTGAAGAATGCAGTATTAGAGCTGAGATCCATAAAATCACCAAGGAGCTCAATATTGTGCCATTTATAAAACACGGTTCATAGTAAGATATGTTGTTACAAACCTGAGGTTTCTGATAGTTATAGATTATATTCCAAATATCACACCATTAGATCAAATTTTGTTACTTGTGTTTTTTAAAAGAGTGGCTTGCTCTAGCCCACAATGAAAAAAAAAAATGTGCCATAAACTACTGATGATTCAACTATGCTATTTGTCCAGCATGAGGTAGTCAGGTGACAGAACAGGATTATCCTCACTTATCTTCATACTTAGTAATAGACTTCAGGCATTTATACTTTGTAGCATCATTATTATCTGCTTTGAATATTTAGAGATTCCTTTTCCAGATGCAAAATATCTCCACTATGTATGAACAACAAAACCTCTGCTAAACTTTAAGCTGGCACCCATGCACCCCAATTCAGGCAGCAAGGTAGTCTCTGTATTAGGAAGGAGCCTGCAGACAAAGAGAACCGAAAAGATTAAGTAAATTGAAAGATGAAAAATGGATGATCAAAATGCAGATAGATGAATAAAACACGATTCTCTCTCTCCTTTCTCTCTCTCTCTCTCTCTCTCTCTCTCTCTCTCTCTCTCTCTCTCTCTCTGTGTAGATAGGTAAGCAATAGTTTATAGATAAACAGGATTCAATATATTTATAGTATGAATTGGTTCACATTGTTATGGGAGTTGAGAAACCTCACAAAATTCAGTCTGCAAAGCTGGAGAACCTGGGTTGTTAGTGGAATAATTAATTCAGCCTTAGTCTCAAGGCTTCACCACCAAGGATTCCAGTTCAGGCTTGAAGGAATGAGGGAATTCTGCAAATATGAAGGGTTTGGGACACACGTATAAATCCCATAGTTTGAAAAGTCTAGAAAAAAATCCAATATCTAGTGGAAGTATTCTCTCAAATTAAATAATATATTTGTATTTTTTATGACTATTGTGTTGGGACACTCAAGTATTAGAATATGGCAGCTCAGATTTGTTAAGGTAAATGTAGGACATCCTTGACTCAGTCAAATGATTCAAATGTTAACATGTATCTCCCACAGATACCCTTACAGATGTGTATATACATATCTGCCATTTCTAATTATACACATATATACACAGTCAAAGTAGTGAAAATAATTAACTGTATAATTGTCCTAAGAGGTCAACTGCTGTTATACAATAGTGACAGAGAAAGTATCCTCTGTTTTCTCTGTCCCTATTGTCTCATTTTTCATGGTAAGTGAGTAATAATAATAGACTTACAGGGCCTACTGAACAGCATTCCTGGGGCTTCAATACTGAAGTTCTAGCAAGTCTCATTACAGAAGTAACCTAGCAACAACAAATGCTAGACAATTGTTAAAAAATGTTAGAATGGGCAATATTGTGTGGGTTAGTTGCTCCCATTATGTTTTTCTCTTGTAGGTTTATGAAGGATTAGAGACTGAATGGAATACCACAGCCAATGTCTTCAGAACTCCATAACAAAGCAAATAGGTCTGAATCACAAATATGACCTTAAGTTAGTGTGTTGTTCTATTTTAGACATCCTTTCCTGTGTTTCTAATGTTCTCATTTCACCATTTATACTCAGGAAAGCTGCTAATATGCCTTAGATGAGCTCCTGTCAGCATATGTCCATTTCAGAAAGTGCCTACACTATAGACTGGTCTGTACTATATAAGAAAGCATGGAAATTTCCTCAAGGGGGAGAACTTTGAAAGACCATCCCAAATCTTGTACTCCTGATGTCTCTATTACAGCACTTTAGAATTCTGCTTCTCTCTCTGTAAGCCCTTTAGCATTGGAGCCACCACATATGTGTGCATAAGGAGGTAATGTCTCACTAAATGTTGGACCTAGAAGTCTTTAGCTCTGGGACCCCAGAGAACTTTATCTAAGGTGGTATGTAAATCTTATGAAATCCATTTGGTTCAGAATAACAATACCAGCAAATTCTCTCTATTTTCCTATTCCATTGACTGCTTATGCTGACCTGAAACAGGGAGTTCTGTGTTGAGTGACTTACAGCTTCCTCAATTAGATGTTAGTCTGGCAGACACTGCCACACAACCCACCATTTCCCTGGGCAAATTACCTGTCTGTTTATAGCAGCAGCCCACAGAACTGAAGCGTAATACTGACAAACCAATTTTTCAAATGAATTTGTAGAGACTTCCCCCGAAAGCAAGACAGCGGAAAAAAGAATGTGGTTCTCACAAGAGAGAAATAGATTTTCTGCTCTGGCTGTTTATAAGAACTTCAGATGATAAACAGGCCGATAACAACAGTATCTGCTGGTTTTCAGGGTGAATGTCTCTGTCTCATTCATCTAGTTATCAAAACACTCAAGATAGCTGAGTAGTATTTAAAAAGATACTCGAGAAGTATTGATACTATTTCCCTCATTCTACTTATATTCCCAAAACAAACAAACAAAAACTAATAAAGATTCTCATAGATGCATCACTAATATATCACTATAGATAGACTTATATCCTTAAGTCTGAATACAATTATGTGCATCTGCTCTTCTAATTACTGATATTTTTTCTTGACTTTTAATTTTTGTTTAATCGTTTTGCATATATGTGTGGCTTTTCATACTCTTAATTTGTTCATTCCATATGCGTGTGTGTAATATGAATTTATGTGTGTGTGTGTATTTATTTGTGTAGGTATGTCCAGGAACATGCCATCGTAGAAGCATCTGATGGAGAGACTTTACATGTGTCTGACAGACAGAGGGCAATCATCAGATCTAACTCCTTGCCTTTCCTCCTTGTTTAGGACAGTGTTTTGCTACAGAGTTACCGAGTCAGCCTTCCTGCCAGCTCCTGAACATTCCAGTGCCTACACTTCCCTTCTCTCTATAAAGTTATGATAAGATTTCAGAAGATTAAAATTTCCTATTATGTTGACTTCAAGGCAAGTCATCAGGCTTGCACAGCAAGCTCACTTACCTTTCAGACCTCACCCAGAGTCTACATTACCCTTTCACTGTCTGTTTTATTAAACAAACTGAAAGAAGACTCAGCAAAGAAGACAAGTGGAGCTCTGGAATTTAACTTTTATGACTTGGTCTCCTAAACTTGTTCAGTATCTTCTTGGAGACAAATTCTCTGAGTTGTAAGTACAAAGTTAAGGGAAATTCAAGAAAATTCTCAAGAGAAAATTCTGAGAACTCAAAGAACAGAGCTGTTCTTTGGTAGGAAAATGTAATTATTCAGTTCAGTTTTAAATTAAAAAAATGAAGCAAAAATGATAATATTTATTTATTTATTCATTCATTGGGGGTTTGGGGACATGTGACACAGCATGAGTGTAGAGGTCAAAGGACAGTTTATAGAAGGTTTTCCTCTTCTTCCAAAATATGGTCCAGGGGATATAATTCAGGTCTAGTCCTATGTTAGGCTTGGAGACAAGTACTTTTTTATGTTCAGCCATCATACAGGCCAGATTTTTCCCAGGTTTAAATCCAGCATTTCCAAAGTGATTTGGTAAGCACTTTCTTTCATATGTATTCATTCATGAGTTTTTTAATTTGATATATTTTTGTATCATGTGTTACTCTATATTTACAAATCTGTTTAGTGAGTTTATATGTCAACTTTTTTGTTTAATAGAATAATAAATTCCAACAACCAGAAATCCATAGGATTGGAACTGAAGTGAACTTAGTTGAATAATGTGGTTTCTAATTTACAAGATATGGTGAGAATATTTATGTTTAACTTTGAGGATAGTATGTTTATGTAACATTTATTATCAGAGTCAAAGTGGTTTCTTTTACTGCATATCTACTCATACATTTGTTTCACTGAGTACACATTATCTATAAATTAAGATTTACACTCTGCACAGATTCAAACTAGACAGTGTCTCAGTCCTGAAAGGGAGAAGTGGACACAGGTTTCCATCAGTAATCACTGAAAATATATTAATGAAAATATTTTTTTTTATAAGACCGACTTCAGCTTCCCCAAGTGTCAGAATATTTAGACAGGGAGATAAAATAGATACCAGGGCTTGATACATGGAAAGCTAATATATGTTCATCTGCACAAAATAAATTTTTAGGTCTTTAAGAATGAGAGTTTTCCTGATGTCTGTGTTGATGTGTATGCATTTTTACTACACTGAACTGTTAAGCTAGTGCATCTATAAGTTGATAATCAATCCTTTGTAGGCAAGAATGAAAAATCTGTAACATTGTCCTTGCAAGGGAATGGTTTCTTTGTTGTACTTACTTTTTTCCCTAGGAATGGCTTTACATTTTTTTCTTTTGTTCTTTCTGACTGACCTCTAACTTGCCATGCAGCCAAGGGTGACCTTGAACTTCTGATAATCCTACTTCTACTTCCTGAAATATTCAGTTTATGGAACACTAGAGATCAAATTCAGGGCTCCTGCTTACTATCAGTTGATAGTAAGTCCTCTATCAATTGAGCAATATCTCAGGGACTTGAAGTTATTCGTTACAATTGTACTTAGATCTGGCAATTGACAGTTTTCTTCTTTAATCCCATTAGTTAATCTTTAAAACATCTACCTCTGCTATCATGTGAGTCAACTCTGACAGCTACATTGAAAGATCAAGTAACCATCGCATGTAAACATGAGTCAGTTCTGCTGGATGGATTAGTTTTTCATATTTGTCTTTAACATATTCTCCTTCTGACTTTTCTCTTTGCAGACACTGATCATTAATTCAGGTTATAATAAATATTTGACACGATGTTTACTCAGAGTCCCATTAACTTCTAAATAACTTATCATGGAGCAATAACTTTACAATATTCAGTCTTCTTATTATAGAAATCTTTTGATCTCCCATTTATATTTGTTAACAAAAAGTTCTGGGCCAATGACTTAAGTGCATGTGCTTTGTATTGTAACCATTTCAAAACATGTTGTTATTATTATTTTTTTTTATTTTGGATAAGATTTCTTCTGCCATATTCTACTTATTTGTTGGCTTCTTGCTACATCTACTATTGTAAAGAACAATTATCATAGGAAACTCACAGAAATCGATTATTTTATTCTAAACAAAATTTTACTGATGACAAGTAGAAAAAGAAAGCTGAAGGAAGGCACAAATACTAAGACTTCCCTCTGGAAGACAAAATCGTCCAATGTTTTTCATCTGCCATTTACATCCTTGTTTGGGGATATTCAATTAAATGAAGGATGTAAACCTGAAAGATAGCACACTAAGTGCCTTTGCTAAAAACTATGCCTTAAGTAGATGAGCCTATTAGAAGTTTATTTTTGTAGTAAGCCACTGAGTTTCAACCATTTAATAATGATTGACCACCAGTCCGTCACACGCAACCACACAAGAAAAGCCTACCTGTAACCAATGAGATCCCTTCTTTTTCTGTCTTCTGACCCTTAAAGTCCATTCTTTGTGATAGCTCACTGAATCCCTGCTGATTCTGATTTCTACTGAGTCTGACTTCTGGTGATTTGTGCACTGTTAAACTCATGATTCACTATTTGCTCAAATACATTCATTAAGTCTCATTTGCTAAAGTTTTGCTTTTAACAGAGAAACAGATAAACACTAAATATAACATACAAGAGACTTAACAGCATAGTGAGATTGAGTCTCCTAAGACTATACACACTGTTTCCAAAGAGCTGTAGTCTGTGACTCTATGCATTCCAAGCTGATTTTCAGACAATCAAATGAATTAATTATATCCTATGAACTTGTTTTCCTTTTTTTTTGTTTTTTTTATTTTTGAGATTATAATATAATTTCACCATTTCCTCATTCCATTCCTTTCTCCAAATCTTTCCATATAACCTCTTGCTCTCTTTAAAATCCGTGGCCTAATTTTCCTTTAATTGTTGATACTTTCATATAGGTGTGTATCTAAACACGTACATGTTTTCAGGACTTACCATTGAGTATTAGATAACCAATCGCTGTGCTGTTCCATGGAGCCAACCCTTTCTCCCTCCTTCAGCATTCCTTTGCTGTTGCTAGTTCTTTTCAAAGAGGTGAAGCCCGTGGGCTTTTCCTCATTCACTTTGGCCCTCAGTGAAAACACTTTTATGTAAGAATTCACACAGATAACTGAGGGCTGTTATCACACAGTCAAATATTTGCAAATAAGATTACCAAAAAATCATGTCTATGTGTTTAATTATATTTTTATTAACTTATATTTTTACCATTCAAAAGATAATCTAATAAATACCAATTTTAAGTTGGAAGAACAAGTGATCAGGCTTTGCTCTGCATGTGATGGTTAATTTCATGTTAACTTGAAATACGCTAGAATCATCTGAAAGATGGGATACTTACCAAAAAAAAAAATGCCTCCATAAGTTTCAGCTGTAGGCAAACGCTGTGCATTTTAACATGAAATAATTTACACAAGAGATAATAAGATCAACTTAATTTCACTCTTCTTCATGGTTTAAAAATTATAATAAGATTATGAACTGATATTAATCTAAAGATTTTGGAAATCAATCACTGAGGCCTGGTATGACTGTATCTACCAGTCAATATTCAGGAAGCTGAGCAAGAAGGGTGGGTTTTACCGTATGTCCAAGTCCATTCTTGTCTACATAGTGGATTCTAAACCAGCTTGGGCTGCAGTGTATAATTAGACAAAAGAAAACTAACTATGATGCATTTATTCCTGTGTATACTTATGTCTATATAGAGGGGGATATGATTCTTTTAAAAATGCTTATACCTAAAAATATCTCACATTTTTTTTCAAATTCTGTAGAATTTGCAATCTTCACTAAAGTATTAGATGGTAAACTTTAGATATAAAGAACTCATACATATTGAATTGCTCGGTTCTTAACCATTCCATCTTGCTTGCTACAGAGAGAGATAGTATCTCTGCTCACTGTGTCGACACTTTAAATCTTTCTACCATAAGCCATTCAGCAGCCTTTTTATTAATCATTAAGTATTGTGTCCTAGAAGTGTTTTTGTGCAAATAATCTTAATTTTTCGTATTATCACCCTCAAAGTATAAAACTAACATCTCTGAAACTTTGTATAAGCAAAAAATGAAGCTAAACTAAATATTCTTTATGAGAAAATGTGAATTGACATACTTTTATGACCCTAAATTATAAAAGTGCTTATTTTATAGGTCTCATAAATAATAAGAATTCTCTTCTAAAAATTATGTTTTTCAAATTTTATTCGTTTATTTTCATTATTGCATGTGTGAATTATGTTCATGTGTGTGCAAGGGTGTACATCCCACAGTACATATATGCAGGTCAGAGGATATCATTTTGTGGTGAATTAATTCTCTGCTTCCATCTTTATTTTGGTTTCAGAGACTGAACACAGGTCATTAGACTTAGAAAGCAAGCACCTTCCCGCACTGAGCTACCTTTTCAGTCATAAGACATTATGTTCTTGAAACTAAGTATTAATATTTAAATATAAGTGATGGTTAGCCCTCATAAGTAAACAATGATAGAGCACATCCATAATAAAGCAATCCTCACTGCAACAATACATATTTATACTCAGAGAACTATTAGGTTGTATAGTGAGCACTGATATAACTGAGTTCATCATTACTTCTGCCTCTCAAGTCAGCAACTGAACTTGCTTCAAACAAGGTACATCTTAATCATTATATTCATAGACAGTTACTTGACTCCCTTCTGTTTTATTTTTATAATACTGCAACTTTTATTTTTTTTAATTTTCTTGCTTAAAAATGTTATTAGTACTCAAGTAATCTTGCTTTGTAATCAGTGTTTCTGAATGGCTGTACTATGATCTATGGACTCTACAACTCCTGTATCAGGAGAAGAGACTATGCTGCTCTAATTATTCTTTGACCTCATCCTTACAACAATGGCAAATTCAAACACCCATCATTATTTGTGCAATTAGTGAGAGGTGACTTATCTTCTTGCTAGTACTGTAACACATAGATACACACAGGTATGCATTTGCATGGACATACCCTGATATAAAATGATTTAAAATGTTGATGCTATGTTAATTTCTAACTTGCTTAGATGTACAGATTCCACACATATCTTCTCTATTTCATTAAGCAGTCTTTCTAGGACAGTCAACCCATGTAGTTTTTTTCCTGTCAATAATTGCAAGCCTGATAACTCTGTAATGAAAGCAATGTGTTTCATATTGTTTAAAATATTATCACAAGGAAATCCAAACTGTTCAAAATCCCCTGTGTTCTATATAAGTCATTAATTAGTGTCATTTTCAAGGAGCATCAAAAGTACAAGGGGAAGGAAAATGTATTGACAGAGGAAGTTTATAGACTTGGGATGTTAGAATTCATTCCCTTTAGTGGAGGTTGTTATACAAGCTGATAAATCCTATCAAAATGTTTGATGACAGACTATTTATGGCTTATTAAATATAGAATAAAATGCAGAATTCATGTCACTTGTAAATTTTAACCTACAATTGTTATTCATTTTCAGTCTGAAAGGGGAAAATAGGGGGAAAAATGAGTGCTACTTTTGTATAAAAATCTAGACTGAAGATTTCTTATGTTACAATTTACTTTAAGTTATAATCTAAAGCAATGTGATGTTTCTACCTTTAATACTGAAAGACAAAGATATTTTATAAATTTTATTATGTGTGCAGATGAGATCTGTGTGCTCGCTCCCATCATATTTGTAAAAGAAGAAAAACAAAAATAAATCAGCAGACTGATAACTCCTAAGTGTTTTATGCAGAGGAAAAATACACAGAAGAGGCAATGAGACCAACTATTAGTTAGGAAAAGCTAAGAAACTAACTCATCTCATTACAAAAGTCCTTTAGGTAAATCCTGCTCAAAAAACAATCACACTTACCATTAATGGCTTCTGTGCTTTCAACTGCATTGGTCTTGCAAGATAGAAATAAAAATTAAAACTTCAAGGATGTAAAAGTTAAGATTTGAAGTAGAAATTATTTTTTCTTTTGTATAACTTCTTATCATTGAACAAGGAAGACATGAGTTCTCAAATACTTATTTGGAATTTCTGTATCATTAAAATTTCTGTATCATTTGAAACAAGTGAAAATTTATATTTGGTGTAATGAAACAAGTTAGGTTGATGTGTTATGAATGAACTGAAAATTTGTATCTGTTATATTTAATACATTTAACATTCAACACTTGTTTATTTTGTCATGGATTACACTTTCAGTGATAACCAATGTAGGAAATAAGTATGTTAATTTGTAATTTTTGTTCTTTTTAACAATTAATGAATCAATTTTCATGTTTTAAACTTATAGTTAATAAAATATATTACTAAAATATATGAAAACCTTTGTTAGATGTTTACTTTTAACTTCCTATTGAACATATAGAACAAAATAAAATCCAATATCCTTTCATTATAAAGATCCTGGAGAGATTAGGGATGCAAGGGACATACCTCAACATTATAAAGACAGTTTAAAGCAAGCCTGTAGCCAACATCAACTTAAACAGACAGAAACTCAAATCAGTTTCACTAAAATCAGGAACAATAAGGTAGCCTATTCTCTCCATACCTTTTCAAAAATAGTATTTGAAATCTTAGCTAGAGCAATAAGACAATTGAAAGATATCAAATGGGTATAAATTGGAAAGGAAGAAATCAAAGCATATTTATTTGAAGATTATATGATAGTATATATGTTACTCTAAAAATCCACCTCAGAACTGCTACAGCTAATAAACACTTTTAGCAAAGTAGCTGGATACAAAATTAACTCACAAAAATCAGTAGCCTTGCTACATACTAATTACAAACGGAGTGAGAAAGGAACCAGGGAAACAACACCTTTCACAATAACCTAAAATAATATAAAAATATTTTGGGATAATCCTAGCCAAGCAAGTGAAAGACTTGCATGATAAAAAAAAATCAAGTTTTTGAAGAAAGCAATAGGAGAAGATATCAGAAGATGGAACAATCTCCCATGTTCATAGATCCATAGGACTAACATAGTAAAATGGCCATTCTACCAATCTATGGATTCAATAAATTCCAACATGGTTGTTCATAGGTTTTGAAATAACAATTTTCAGCACCATATGGAATCACATTCCTGGTGGGACTGTAAACTTGTACAGCCACTATCAAAATCAGTGTGGCAGTGTTTCTGGAAGATGGGAATTATAACATACCTGAAGGTCCAGCTATACCATTCTTGAGCGTATACTGCAAAGACACTACATCCTACCACAGAGACACTTGCACAACTGTATTTAATGCTAATAGATCCATAGTAGCCATAGATTTGAAACAACCTAGATATTCCTCAATAGAGGAATAGATAAAGAAATTGTGGTACATTTACACAATGGAATTTTACTTAATCTTTCAAAAATTAAATAATTAAATTTGCAGGTACATGGATAGATCTAGACAAAAAATCATCCTGAGTGAGATAACCGAGACACAGAAGAATAAATATTGTATGGATTCACTTATATGTGAATATTAGTTCTTAAATCAATGGTAAGTAAGCCATAATCAACAAAACATATCAGATAGTTGTGGTATAAGGGACTGGGGGAACAAACAGATCTCCCTTGTAAAGGAAAATAGAATAGATAGGTATGAATGAGTGTTGTGGGATGTTTGGAATAGGAGGATCATGTAAGGAAGAGGAGAGCACAGCAGAAGGAAGGAGCAGATAAAGGGAGAGACATCTAAAATCAAGGGCCTTTGGAGGGGCAGTATGGAAACCTGAGAGAATAGAAGTTTCACAAAATACATAGAGATGATTTAATGAAATTACCAAATAATTGGTGAGACAAAGCCCCAAGTGGATATCTCTTGTCACTAAGTGAAACTTATTACACTGAAAAATGGGCTACATCTAATCGAGTTGTTGGCCAAAGGGATCCAATCGTAACTCTCAAACAACCTAGGATATTGACAAGTCTATAGGTTGCTCTATAAAATATGGCAGCAAGATCTCATTGCTGAAGACAACCCCTACACAACTCATTGAACATTGAGGAGTCCATCTGGTATCTAACCAGAGTCTTTACCCTTAAATGCTAGAGTGTTTAGTAATGGAATGTAATCTACATCCTACCAAAGGTGACATCTAAGGATCAAGTCAGATACAAACTCCTGATCTACAAGGGTATCCAGGCTAAAATATTCTAGTGTGGTGATGGGACAAAGTTTGTGCTAATAACAAGCCAATATCTGACTTGGCTCTAGACTTACTCCATAACAATGAATCCATAGATTACACTGTTTATGTAATCAAGACTCCAAGAGTAGGTAAATTCATGACCAAGGGCAAAACCAAGTACTACTTGTACTGACTAGTTTTATGTCAACTTGTTACAAGTTATAGTCATCAGTGAGGAGGGAGCCTTAACTGAGAAAATGTCTCTATCAGATCCATTATAACACATTTTTTTAAAATTAGTTATAGATGGAGGAGAGCTCAATCCATTGTGAGTGGAGCCAGCCCTGGGTTGCTGGTTCTGGGTTTATAAGAAAGCAGGCAGTGCAAGCCATGGCTGAGCAAGCCAGTAAGCAGCCCCCTCTGTGGACTTTGCAACAATTTCTACCTCCAGGTTCCAGCTCTGTTTGGGTTAATGTCCTGACTTCCTTCAATGACAGACTACTAAGATGCTGAGTTATAAGACAAATAAATCCTTTCGTTCTCAGATTGCTTTTGGTCATAATGTTTGGTCACAGCAGTAAAACTCAAAAGATAAGTTTGTACCAGTGTGGTGCAGTATTGCTGTGACAGACCTGATCATGTTTGTGGGAGGCTTGTGGAAGGACTTTAGAATGTTGGTCCAGAAGAAGTCATTGAGTGATGAGAGCTCAGTGGTTATTCTGGGGGAGCTTGAAAGATAGGAGGAGGATAGAAATGTTGAGAGCAACACAGTATACAGATGATGGAAGCCTCCCTTGTGAAGTTTCATAGGGAAGTAAAGACTCTATTTCTGTGAAGAATTTGTGGTTCTGGTTAGCTGGTGCTGGAGTCAGCCATGGTTAACAAGACACTGGCACTATTGAACTAAAATCTTTGCATTATTGGGATATTTGATTTTGGTTAGCTAGAGCTTAGAAATTAGTAGTGATTAAGAAGAGACCAGCAGAACATAGAGGAGTGGCCAACCAATGACTGGTCCAACTTGAGGAGGAATTCGCAAAGACTCAGAAAGTACCTATTCAAGTTTTGTTTTCTAGATTAAATGTTGATAAAAATAAAATTTGTAATTTATGTGCTATATAATAATTGGTTCCACTGTTTTTAACTTTCATAATAAATGCATATTTATTTCCATAATTTCTGTAAGCAGAAATCTATTCTCCATCTTAAAATCCTGAAATTCTTAGCAAAATGTATTATAGAATCAAAGTAGAACAGACAGGCTGATGATTAGCGATCATTTTCTGATTGACCTACTTTATGTTCTCCTAGTTAAAAAAATATAATTCCATTGTAAGCTGTAAAGTTCATACAATGGCAATGAAACTCATCACTACATGTCTTGTTATACCACAAATCCAGAATGTTTTCTAATGGCAGACAGAAAGGGAGTGCATCCAGATGGAAGAGAAACTGGAGAGAAACAGAAGAGTAGTGTTTGGGTGAAACATAATTAAGGTATATTGTATGAAAAAAATAAAGCATCTTTTTTAATAAAAGAAAAGAAAAAGAAAAGTGACTTATGTCATAGTAGCTGGGAAGTAGAGGAAAAGACAGGATGTGGACAGAGAGACACACACACTAAGACAAACTCTTATTGGATGAGACATTATTGAAAAAAATATGTTCACATTAAATGTATATAATAGTGTCCATCTACAAAATACTAAAGATTTTAAAAAGTCAAAATATGAAATCTTGAGGGAATATTTTGACTCAATAGTTCAAGAATGTGAATAATATTTTAAGGACAATTATTTTATTATATTTTTCATAAGAGCAATTGTTTTTAATTATAAATGCAAATACATGACAAGTAGTTTCTTTTGAATTATATTGATGTTATAAGTAAAATTTAAGTAAAACATTAATTTTTTGTTATCTTTTAATTTAAAATTCAGTCTATAACCACTATAGAAATAAAATAAAATTATACTTTCATTTGTGATATATTGGTTTGTGAATATTGCCTTTGTTAAGCATTAGCAGTTGCTTGGAGAATGACGAAGTGGAAATCCAGCATAGAGGAATTAGGTCTGGCCTCTGCTCTATGACATCTAGAAAAAGATTTACTGCTGTCAACAACCTTTAGGATAGAGGGAAACAGGTCCTTCTGTGTTTGTCAAAGGGGCCATAACCTTTTATGAACCCGTGCTTCAGTCTTGCAGAAGCCTGAACTAACTGATACCTGCATGCTCCATGGAAAGAAGTCATTAAAAATTTCTTAAAATGCTTAGTTTGTGCTCTTCTTTTCATGTAACAATAGACATGATTACTTACCATCTCTGCCACTGTAGCAAAGAGAACTTGTGATACACTAAATGAAGACAATGCAAAGAGGAGACAAGAAAACTAGTGTGGCTTTTCATTCCTGGTAGAGAAGCAGAGGCAGATTTGTCCATTGTAAATTGATTCTCATTCCTCTTTCTACCTTCTTCATTCTTTGTTTTCTGCTCTTCAGAATTTCATTTCCCCCGCTTGCTTTATGCTTCCTACATAAAATAGTTTCTCTCGTGCTGTTAATGAACCCATCACATAACATGTTGATCCAGTTTATGCTTAACCTAGTAGCCTAACCTTTTTTCCTCCACTTATTTTCAAGATAAAAAGTTTGTTATATACTTTTTTAAAATTCATTTTACATACCAACCACAGATCTGCCTCTTCCTTTCCCCCCTTACCCCTCATCCCCTCATCCAACAGTGTAAGTTCTCCCATGGAGGGACAGCTAAGTCTAGCACATTCAACTGAGGCAGAACTGAGTTAGGGGTCTGACAAGGGTAATGGGTTCCAGAAAGCTGGCTCATGTACCAGGGATAGATCCTGATCACACTGCCAGGGGCTCCTCAAACAAACCCAGGTACACACTATCTCCCGTATGCAGAGAGTCTAGTCCGGTCCTTTGCAGGTTCCACAGCTGTAGGTCGAAAGTTTATGAGTTCCTTTGAGCTTGGTTTATTTGTCTCTGTAGATTTCCCCATCATGATCTTGATCTCCATTGCTCATGTAATCCCTCTTCCCTCTCTTAGACTGGACTCCTTGAGCTCAGCAGGGTACATGGTTGAGGATCTCTGTACCTACTTCCATCAGTTTCTGGATGAAAGTTCTATGATGACAGTTAGGGTAGTCACCAATTTGATTACTAGGGTAGGCCAGTTCAGGCACCCTTACCACTGTTGCTAGTAGACTAATCTGGGTCATCCTTGTGGATACTTTAGAATCTATTTTCACAACTGACAATTATGAAAGGGAAAAACATATTTGAAATGGTCTTGCTATACAATCAGCATTATGTTCTAATCTGTGAAACACCTGACTCCACTTCCTGAGAATTTGCTTTAGTAAAAAGGAAAGAAGGTTAACACATGATTTCAACATATCATATTTCTTTTTAAGAAAAAATTGAAACAACAGAATTAAATAGTGCATGAACAGTAACAATAGTGAGAACACCAGGGGCAAAGAAAAGAATTTATGAAACTATTGGTATGCATGTTGAGTATGTTTTTCTGACACCTGTGTTTTGAATATCTATCTATTCATTATGTTGCATGAGGCTTAATTGATTTATACAGCCATCACTACATCCTTATCACTTCAAATCTAAAGTTATTCTTATTGAGGAAGAAATCACAAAGACTTAGAGTAGCTGTTCAGTTTTGTTTTCTAGATTGAATATTGGTAAAAACTATAATTTGTACTTTATGTACTATATAATAATAGATAACACAGTTTTCTTTCTACCTTTATAATAAATTCATAGAAAATTTTCATAAAACAGAAATGTATTCTCTATCTTAAAATCCTGCAATTCTTAGCAGGTCATATTATAGGATTAGAATGAAATATACAGATAGACTGATGATTAATGATCTTTTATGACTGATCTTCTTTATGTTCTCCTAATTAAAAAAACATAATTCCTTTATAAACTCTAAACTTCATACAATGGCTATGAAATTAATCACTACATGTCTATTATACCACAAATGCAGAATGAGTGACCACAAAAGCCAACTAATGATGTTGAAAGAGGGCTAGATTCCAAGTTAGATAATCTGAATCCACTTCTCAGATCTGCTTTTCAGTGTAACTTCGAAACTTATGTCTTTGGCTCTTTTTCTCTCTTTCAACTATGTAATGTCAATTTGAATAAACCTTGTTCTCTAAAAAGGTCACGGTCAAATTTTACAATAGTTGTTTGACAGTTCCTAAGGTTGTACATAGCAGATCATTTACATATTCATGAGTCTTAAATTATGAATCTTTTTATTCATTTCTTATAAAAATTTACCAAAGTAGAACTAGTCTCTTTATTTACATGCCACAAGTAAATCCTGACAATTGTAAAACCTGGCAATATCAATGTCCTCATGAATATCATTGAGTTATAGATGTTTAACTACAGCTGACTCTTACACAGGTGTTTCCCACCTCTGACTGTCTGATCAGAATCCACCTTGGATTTCTCCCTATTACCTGGCCTTGCACTATCACCCCGAATCTCATCCTCTATTTGTAGTCTCTCCTGCAAATAGATGTTAATATCTATTCTTTTCTTTGTTTCAAGTTATTATCACAGAATCTTGCCATTTCCTTCTTCAATTCTAACTTTTCTCTAATTTACTCTAAAAGTTGTTTCACTCTAAATTTTTCAGAAGTTTCTTAAATAACTTGATTATTCCTCATGGTTCCCTGATATACTTTCTTCTTGCATCCAAAATAATCTTTCTAAGCATTGTATCCAACCATATATCTTCTTCTGATCATCAATACCTTACAAAAATATAATCAGTTCAGCACAATATAAAATAACTCCATGAACAGAA